>VWPU01009596.1:0-121966 GCA_013398955.1 Callaeas wilsoni | reverse complement strand
CCTTCCCTTCCCTTCCCTTCCCTTCCCTTCCCTTCCCTTCCCTTCCCTTCCCTTCCCTTCCCTTCCCTTCCCTTCCCTTCCCTTCCCTTCCCTTCCTTCTCCCTCTCTCTATTTCTCTCGGTTTCTCTTTCTCTCTCTCTCCATTTCTCTCGTTCCCACTTTCTCCCAATACCTGGAGGCAACAGGACACACAAGATCTCTTACCTGATTTTCCATGCATTGCACACAGCACAGAGAAAATCACTGTCTGAAATGAGTTTGTTTTTTGAATAGTTGTAAAATAAAACTGGTTTTTATAGAAAATGTGAAATGCTGCCTGTGTCACTGAGAGAAAGATGTGCACAGAAGTATCAGTGTCAGGAGATACCTATTTCAGGAAGGGGGAAAAGATCTATAGGGAAGAGGATTGGAACTTGCTCAATTTCACCAATAGCTACAGTAGCAGATTTGACAGATTTCCAAACCTTGAACTGTGCAAATTCTGTCCACCCCTGAATCAGCTTATTGCAGATCAGTTTGGTACCCAAGGCTTTATACTGTTTGTTTAATACTCAACAAGATTAATTGTTAGTTTTCGGGGCTGTTAGGGGCTGCCTTTCATTCTTATTAAAAACAGCAGCAACGACCACGATAAAAATAATAATTAAAAAAAAAAAGTCCAGAAACAACAGCAGCTACTAAAAACGGGCAAGGAATTACAAACATCAAATGCTAGAGTGACATCAAGTGGTGAAACACCACCCTTCGTGCTGCAGTTTCAAAGCTAAATTTCTGACACTTCTCACGGCTCTCCCGTGGCCCATGTCAGTTGCAGTGTTAGAATGTATTTTCCGTATCAATATATTACTTTTCCTCCAGAAACCAATAACAAAATTCTCCCCTGCCACCGCCCACGAGTTTAAATCAATTCTAGTGACAGGAAAGCAAAGGTTTAACACTTTATATTCTCAGTAGGTCCCTTTGTTCATGCTTGTATCGTGTGTCTGACAGAGGTGACATAGTCCACCAGGAGTAAATTTCTCTTTAAAGTAACAGTTTGAAAAGTTTCTCCTCCCATTTATTCATCAAACAACCTAGGGGTATGCACCCTCAGAGAGAATAAAAAAATTTCTTTGTAATTTGCCTTCAGATCTTGGTTACATGCATTTTATTAAGAGCTTTTCTTCACTGAGCCCCTTCTGAAACTGTCCCCACACACCCTCAAATGACCAATTTTAATGTATATTATAATACAAAATGTTTTTCCACCTGGGTAATACTTAGTGCTTCTGTGTTTTTAGGTTTATTTTATTTCAACCACCGCTTCCCAGAGATAACATTTTTCATCTTATTTATAAATGGTACTAATATAACATCTGTACTAAAAAATAATGGTATTAATTATTTGTTTGGTACTGTCATTACATAAACAGTATTTAATTGTGTGATACTACCATTTTTCCAAATATTTTTACCTCCACAACTGTTTACTTACATTTGTGATATAATCTGTCCCTTAGTTTGCATTGTGGTCGCTGTGGCATGCAATGCCTGGCTTAATTTAAAAAAAAGAAATCTTTCTTACACAGCTTAAAATGGATTTACAACAAGACTTGAGCCAAAAATTTTCACTCCTAAAAGCACAATTAAAATGCACATCTAACATTACTCACATGCTAATGCAGAAAAGCAATTAAGACTCATTAATTTGGGTATGCACAGAGTTAAACACATACTTAAAAAGTCTAGCTGTTAACCTAAAAAAAAAAAAAGTCCTTATTACTCGCACTGATTGTAAATACACTGATGTATGAATCCATTTAAAAAACTGGAGAATTATGGAAGAACTGCCTCGGGTTTTTTTTCACTGCATTAGGAGCATGTGAACTGTGAGCCCATTGGCACAGAATTTCCAGCCCAAAGGCTCTGATTTATTAAATCATGTCCTGGTAGCAATTGACATTATGCATGCAAGCAGTGGTAGGAAGATGATGTGGAAGATTGTTCAGGTTGAAAATGGAGGATCAAACATTTTTGATGCCAGAGGAGCTGTCCTCTGGGAAATGCCCATCAGTCCACAGAGACTGCAGGAAAAAAAAATTTAAAAGGTGCACAGCCCTTGTCTTTGTTTTTCTCTTTTAATAGGAAAATTGAGTGGAGAAAAATATGAATGGCAGAAAGAGAGTATTTTCCAATGTAAGTCATTATTAATCTTCACTTCCCTTGCCTAGGGAGCCATCCCATATTTCTCCTCAAAGGTAATAAGGTGTCAGGCAGCAAGACAAAGGCCTGAGTGGGGCTTACAAGGCTTACCTAACAGATACACAAGGTCTAGAAAGAATCATTTTAGCATCCTGAATTATTGATGAAAGTCAAAGCAGTGGGAGGATTTATCTTCCTTTTTTTTTGTTGTTCTCTTTTCTCTCACTCGCAGTGCTGTGCATAAGCAGAGATTGTGGTTTAAATGCTTGTTTTTGCTATGGCTTTAGTGCATGTCTATGACAGGTGATGCAGTTAAAAGAGAGAGAGTGAGAAAGAAAAGGAGTGCTTTGGAAATAATGCACTTTTAAACTATAAAGATTGTAAAGCTGAAAGTGCAGAAATAGGAAAAAATCTCACTTAGCAGGAGAACATTAGAGAAGACTTCTTTTCATGGATTGCATGAATTCAGATGAACAGCACTCAGATATTTAAGATGAGAAATTCAATAAAATGCCTTTTTTTTTTTTTTTGGTAGAGTGTAACAAAATAACAATGCAGAGATTCAGGGTCGTGTGTTTCTTCAAATGGCAAATCATTTATTTCTAAAGGTCCAGGTTTTGCAGCTGGTTTTGAAGGGCTGCATAGAAACTTTCAAAGAGAAAAATGTCACTGCTTTCATTCTGGGGAGGAAGAAAAAGCAATTCTGCCTGCCCATGCTCTTAAAGATCCCATCAGAAAACAGACATGTCCTGATCCACAAGCAGAAATATCGTGGTTTTTTTCAGTCTAGCTATCTAGCTGCACTTCCCTAGCTAAAATGGAGAAAAAAGGGTCCTTTCTGTGCTGGCTGTCACTGCTTTTGCTGTGTGACTGAATGTGAGCGTAGCCATTTCTTATTAAATGGAATAAGGCTGACTTGCAAATAGGTGGGGGGAAAAAGAGATCTGACAAAATTTGGGCTGCGAGACCAGTTTCTGCAGCTCTGTTTCAGTCACGCTGCAGCACTTATAAGTAGCAGATGTGTAATGGTTTCCAGACACAGAACTGTGGTTGCTCAGCTGGTGAGGAGTCCAATTCCTGTCAAGTGCATCTGAATTCCAGGAGCTTGAATTAATCTGGAACATCTGTTGCCTGTGTACAGAAGATATGAAAGGAATTCTTTTGAAAACTTGAAAATACACGCATAAATATTTGTGTGTATATAAACATACAAATATGCATGGGCATATATCCTCACAAGGTCCCACAGAAAGCTTGCCATTCAAGAAATAATTTATTTTCTGGTTTGGAAATTAATAATATTCCAGTGCAGAGAATACTCCAGAGCAGATGTGATTGAACTTTCACTGTCCTTTGAGAAGCTTTGTTTAAAGACAGCATTAAAAGCACCAGAAATTAAGATAAAAACCAATAGCACTCTCTCCTGAGAGTGCACACTCTGTTTACATTTATATCCGTATCTATAGACATGTAGGGAAAATTCACTGATTAGTTGCTTAAATAATGATATATTTTTATTCCTTGCTTAAGGAACTTTTAGAAGTTGCTTTGGTTGTTCATTGAGTTTTAAATCTGGTTTTGGTATTTTGCTTGGAAAAGATCAAATGAACTATAATAAATCTGTAAAATTACAGGTTCTTTTTCCTGTAAGATAAAACATGGTGTTCGGTGTCCTGTATATTATGGAATTAGGTCATTTTGCTTTAAAATTCTAGTAAGAAAACTTATAGACTACAGTGCAGATACTAATTTTTGATACTAGAGCCCCTATCTAGCTCACAAAAATCTCTATTTCACAGTTTCAAGCATTGCCTTCAGAGTAATGTAACAAATTACCACAGAACATTCATGTCATGGGGAGGTCATAAAGCCAAAACAGAGCCTTCGAATTTTATTAATGACCACTGCCTGGTCATTAATACCTCCAGCACCTTGAGAAACAAACAGTGCCTCATGACAAAGAGCCGATTCTGTGCTCCGTGAGCCCAGTGCGGAAATTTTTACCTATGTCGTCAGCAATCCCACAACTACACAACTCGGAAGCGCCATTTCGGAGATCAAATAAAACACCAGCAACATCTCTATGGCTCTCAGAGGGTGATACCAGGCTGCTGAGAGCTGCAGTGAGTGGCAGCAGGGTGGTAGCACTGAACGGCTGAAAGAAAAAGAAAACCTTGCAGAAGATGTGGTGGCAAGGCTGACTTTGGACACGGGCAGCCCATCTGATTACAGTCCAGGCTTTGCAGGGGTAGTGGATAAACCCATGGGATTAATCTGTGCAGGAGCCCACGATCCTTCTCTGAAATGGGTGCAGAAAACAGAAATGATATGCACAGCTTGCGAACATCCAGGCACTAAGGTGGTGTCACCTCAAGTCACGCGCTAAAACAAGGAGCACCACAGAAAAGAGCAGGATGAGAGAGTGCTGACTGTCACACCAGGGCCAGTTTGCAGCCTGTCACCCTGCAGGACTGCACCCACAGCAAGGCTAAAGCCATCTCTGGAGTCACAGGGCATTTCACAGATTAAGGGTTTGCCAGAGAAGCACATCTGTCATAAGCTGGAACCTGGGGGAAAGTGATTTGTCTTCATGCCAGCAGAAATGAAACCTGCGCACCTGTTGTCAGGTTGTCTGGGTGATTTAGTGGTAAATCTAGTGGTGAATGCAGAGCTCAGAGCAACCCTTTTGCAAGTTCCAGATGCCCAGGCAGGTTTAGGTACAGCCGCTTGCACCCGTGTGAAGGTGGAAGATTTGCGCGAGCCTTAACAGCCCTCAGAAGCAAGTAGAGGTTCAGTAAATGCACCTAATTCAGTGGAAGAAAGGCTTATTTTTATCAGCCAGCATGGCACAACTAAGGCTGTTTCTGCAAAAATTTAATCTATGCACTCAGGTGCATAGAAGGAGTTACCCACAAAAGCAGATATTCATGAACACTTTTGATGAAAACGTAAATTTCGATCAACACCTACATTAAGACCTAGTGTGGGGCACTGTAGGCATGTGCTGAGCTACCCCAGGGAGAAGTATTTCATGCAAAGATTGGAAAAGCTGAGCTTTGCCTGTAGAAATTTCTATCAAACATCAAAAATCTGCCATACAGCCAGTTTGGTAATGTGACGAATGCAGGAGGGTGAGATATTTGTCATCATAGATTTTTATTTGAGACTGAACAGCAAGCCTGGAAGACACAGTAAAAGGAGACAAAGAGTACACCTTTGCTAATAGAACTCCTGCTCAAACCCCATTCAGTAAAGAAAATATATTGCTGAGGTACTTGTTAGGCTGGCCTTTGTAGTGTGAAGCAAAGGACCAAACCTTCTGCGTAGCAGAAGAGGGAGGCAATGTCTCAGCTGAGGAAAAAACACTAACATCTACCCTTGACGAAATGGTGATGATGGCAAGACACTGCTAACTGTCTTCCAGAAAAATAAAAGTGTGTATTTACAACATTAAAAAAAAAAAAAATTAAAAGCCTTAACTGACTCCAAAATGCACAAATCTGGAATCGTTTATGCTATAGTTAAGGAAGGCATAGATTTTTTTCACTGGATAAAACACATCTTGCAAAAGTGATGGGAAAATTGTTGCTATGTCACATCCAGCTATTTGTATCCATATTTTGGTGCGAATAATGCTCCTCCAAGGATGTTGTTACTTCCCCTCTGCCCGAGTATGCAACATTCCAGTTCCAGAGAAGAAAACGAGATGTAAGTCTGCTGGAAACATCAAGGGGAAAATGCATCCAGACAGATCCAAGCGGCTTACTAGAGAACCCCTGCCATTTTAATTGGAATCGTTAACTACACGCTATAAAAGCTAAAATTGCTAGCAGTGTGTTGTATAGTGTAGTGCACCAGATCAAAGCAATTATATTAAAGCCATCATATTAAAGGTGGCAAAAATAAACAGACATTCACTAGAGATTGATGTAACTCACCAGATCAACACTTGTCTCTTTCTCTTGATCTCAAGGAGGATCCTTGGACTGGTGTCCCCTTCCCAAGGGAGGAAACTTCAAACACACACTCCAAGGAGGAATATGTCTGAAAAACCTAATAAATGAAAGTGAACTTGGACTTTTATAGTGTAAAGTGATGGAACTGCAACTCACATATCTCCCAGTCAGCTTGGCACCTTATCTGCCAAATCTTCGCCTCACTATCAGGGTGTTAATTCAGGGTTAATGAGCCAGGCTAGTTTTGGCACAATTCAACACCAAAACCAGCACATGATGCCCACCACTGCTAGCTTGGAAAACAGGGTGTTGTTTGAGTTGTTTGTCCACGTTTCAAGGGTGAAGAGTCCTGCTGCACTGGCACAGAGCCTCAAGGCTGCACCTCCATGCCAGCTGCAGTCGGACCCCGGAGATGGGGACACACACTGAGCTCCCAGGGACAGGGGAAGGACTCAGGTGAGCAGGACTCAGCTGGCTGGATGCAGGGCATGGCTCACAAGTCTGCACACCAGCCAACTGCTACCAGCTGGTTTTGCCCTCTTGTCTCCTCTTTTGCCACTCCTGTTCCTCCCTGGGTCATCTCCATCCTTGGCTGCTGGTGATGGGGTTCATGCTGGGCTGGGGCTGTCCTGGGACAGCCTTGGCAGGACCACAACGAGGTGGGTCAGTCCTCAGGAGCCTTTGGTTTGAGTTCCTGCCTGCCATCCTGCCCCTGGCTCCTGGGGCTGTCCTGTGGGCCTCCGACTGGCTGGTGGGTGGCCCTGGGATGACACTGGGAGCAGCTGGGACATTTAGGGTCCCTTCTCTGCCCTTGTCACTCTGTGCCCCTTGCTGGGTGTGCAAACGAGCTGTGTCACATAACGCAGCAGAAGGTCTTGCAGACAGTGGGAGGCCACCCTCAGGTTGCAAAAGCTAGCTGTTGTCACCAGTTCAAAGAGGTCCTGACAAGCCTTTCCCCCTCCCACCTCCTTTCTGTTTCTCCTGCTTCGTGGGCACCCTTGTCCAACAGCAAATCTTAAAACAGCAAGAGAGGTCAGCATGGAAAGAACAGAAGAGCTTGTGGGAATGAAGTTGTTCATATTTATGAAAAACATCCACCTCCTAGTGAAAGAAACCAGCCTGATCAAAGCACCTGCTGATGGTGTATTGGTGCTGGCACAATCCTTTCAGCACAGAGTTAAATCGTCTTGAAAGCAATCAGCAGTCTTTACATCGTGAGAAGATGCAATTTACAAATACCGTTCAGTAAGTTGCCACCAAAAAAGTATAAAGTCTCTGTTGAGAGTGAAATCCTGACACTGAACTGGTTAATTCAAAATTTGGCAGGACCAGCAGTGATCATTCAAAGTTTGGCAGGACCAGCAAGCCTGCTGAAGCTGCATGATGACCAGCATGTGACATTGGGCCTCAGAAAGGACTTCTACATGCAGATTCAATATATTTATGGTTCCTCTCACATATGTCAACATATAATTCAATATATGCCTGTCTTCAGCCTGTGAATCACTCCCATACAGTGAATTTTTTCAAATGTGGCAAACAACAATCAAAAGGAAAAAAAACAATGCTCCTCCTCGGTTCAGGGTTTCGAGAGAGGCACATTTTTAAAAGCAGGTGAAAATAAAGTTCCCTGAACTCCAGCTTTAGCCCCTCCATTTTCCTTTGATAATGATGAAGATTTCAAAAGATTATTCCAGACTCAGTCGTAAAAAATATATTGCTTTGATTTCCCCCCCCCTCCCGGAGCTATAACACATCTGAATTTCTGTTTCAAAAACACAGTATTAGCATGAGACTCACGGGCTGCTTCACAGACTTCTTAGCAGAAAAAAAAAAGTAGAAGAAATATTTATTCTGCTCTTCTGATCATCCTGGTCTTCATAGGCCCTCTGTCAGGTCTGAACAGCAGGAACAAGTGATAATAAAGGTCAAAATGCCTTCCCTAATGAAAACCTTTTCCATCTTTGCAACCGTTGTAGGAAAAGAAACAAGACAGCAATTTACCAGGGTGGAAAATACTGGATTTGCCTCTTCAAGACAGACAGGCTTCAACAGGGTGGAAACCAGGACAATAATTCCTGATTGCTCCATTGCACAACAGAAGACATCATCCTTAGGCTGTTCAGCTATTTAACTTCTAATTAATCTCAGAGAGATGGATATCTGTCTAAGGAGCTGCTGGGGTATGGGAAGGACAGGGGGAATACCAAAATTGCTTTAATATCTTCTTGGCAAAGTCTCGAACTTGTTTTCTTATTAAAAGTGTATTTTTAAAAAATGTCAGCGGTAGACCTGCAGAATGTATCCTAAATGTAAAACAAAGTGGAAAATGAGCCACTTGCAATTAGGAGAGTATTGGCATGTTTACCTGTAGAGACAAAAGTTTAGGCTTCTGTCCTTAGGATGCCTTGCAGGGTTTTCATGGACAGAACAGTCATGACACACCCTGCACCTTCTGTCAAACTGAAAATCTATGTACAGGTGGTAAATTCCCTGAACCTACTGAAAGGATGAAGCAGAGACCTACGCAGTTTCCTTAAAAATCCAAATCTCTTTCACGTGTAGATGCACAAACCTCCTTCCTGCTATTTTCTCAAAATCTTTTAGGCTTTATGGTGTGGGAAGCATCACCGCTGTCTTTGTACAGCCACTCATGGTTCACCAGTGCCAGCCTCTTTGCTCTGCCTGTTGGGGAATTCCATCCATGAGAGGGTGATGAGGACCAGGGAGGTGGTTGAACACATTCACCTGGGGTTCACTCTGCCAGGACGTGCTGACACGGTGGCCACTTTCATCTTTGGCTGGGGATGCCTTGTCTCTTGTATGAGACACTGACGCAAATTCAGTGCGTATTTATTATTTATCTTTAATTCTGAATGGCTTCTTCATTCATCCAGCAAAGGACACGGCCTCATACGACACGGAGTGCTGTTGGTTCCTGTTGCTGTGTAATTCACAGGAGGTGCTCAGCATCTGCTAGGACTGGGTCTGAAGGAATTAGAGCTCATTGCTGCAGTTTGTCCTAATTACAGGATATTTTCAGTGGAGGAAGTTAGCATTGGCAGGCAGATATTGCCCATTTGACAGGTGTATAATCTAAGCAGGCAATTCTTCTCCCAAAGGTACAAGCAAATACCACAAAGTCAGCAGAGCAAAGTTTAAGTTACACTGCATCATTAGAGCTGAGAGGGATCCTCTTTTCTCAAGCTGCCTCCTTTGTACCATTCAGGCAACCCCCTGCCTCAAAATTGGGCTGATTGAGATGGAATGACTTGAAGAGAAGCTATCCCCACATCTCCTTGCTAGTCTGTCATTTTTTAAGCCTGTAATTTGTTACGCTAAATTTGCCGTCCTGTCTGACCTGCACAATTACTGCAGCATTTTAAGAAGTTAAAAAAAATAAAAAACTCAAAGAAAAACAAACTAGAGAGGATGGCCAGAATACAAAGCCTCTGCAGAATATTATTTTTATTATAGGTTTTTGTTTGTTTGTTTGTTTTTGTTTTTGGGTTGGTTTTTTTTTTAATCCAGATGGTCTGAAAGACACTCCTGCATGGCTTAACCTCTCTGGCACGGTGACAGGGACAGGCCGTGATCACACACGTCCACTGTGGCACGAGGAGCACACGACAGGCTGGGCCCCAGGCAGCACAGGACAGGCATCAGCCCCTAACATCTGCAGAAAAATGGATTTGTTTTTTTCCCCCATGCCTTGCTTTTAGTGCAGGCCCCTTCAAAAAGCTACTCTAAACAATAGTTTTATTGGTTTTTGTCTCAGCCCTTGGATGTTATACGTGACATTCACATAAACCCCAGTGAAGATGCAATTTTTCTGCACAGTGTCCAGCTATTCGTTTCCTTGCAAGCCTGTAGCCTGTCAGGGGAGTGAAAAGGGGGAAACAGCCCAAAATATCACGAGATGCCAGCGAATTGTGGGGATGGTTGTTTCATCGGAACACAGCCTGGAGCTGAGTCTGAGAGCTCAGCCTGGGTTACAGGTGCAGCCATCCCAGAGGGAGATCAGGAGTGGGACCACCAAGGGAGCACCTGTGAGACCTGCCAGGCTCCGGGGGGATGAGGAGAGCAAGCACAGACAGGAGGGGCAGCCTCTCCCAGCCTCTCCTGGCAGGTGGGGATTAAACCCGGCAAGAAACACACCAGAACGCACCTCACCAAAACACCGAAACACCAAAACCTGGCCTTGGGATCAGACCTTGGGACTGGGGTGGGTGTCTGAAGATAGAGGAATGTGGAGGAATCCTCTGTGTCTAGGGGATGTCATAAAGGAGAGAAAGGAGTACCCCTTCTTGCAGTCAGGCTGATACAGAGAGAAATGAGTGTCGTGGAGGGTCAAGCCTCCATACCTCCCTGCCTCACCTTGCACGAGAGGGTATGTGCAGAAAAAGGCATTTGCAGAGGTGCTGAGCACTCTGTGTCATTCTTTCTGAGTTAATGGATGCAAGAAACAGGAGAAGAGGCAGCCAGAACCACTTAGAAATCTAGTACTTCCCCCAAAACTGTGTTCTGGGACACTTAGATGTGAGTCTCCCTTTCAGTGTGAGACACCGAATAAAAATAACAATAAAAAAAAAAAAAAAAAAAAAAAAAGGAAAAAAAAGAAAGCTAAGAGAAAGGTTGAAGTGCTTGATGCAAAAGAAATAGGGAGAAGCACATTCTGGTCTCACTGATTTCTGATTTCACCAGGTCTGGGACTTCCCAGCATTGCCGTCCCCTATTTCCTAAGGGTGCCTGGATGCTATTTCCTCTTCCTGATAAGGAAAAGGAACTAAGCACTGGAACGATATTCCAATGAAATTGCTAATTATAGATTTTTAGCCCTGAATCAAATTTTGACCTTTACTAGAATCTTACGTATAATTAATTGGAAAGTGTCAAAGCCATAATCCATAAAAAGGCGAAGGATGGCATTTCTTAATGAATGGGGAGGAGGAGCGAAAACAAAATGTATTATTCCATTTCAGCTGATTCATGGGCCACACACAGGGTGAAAATTAAAACTGAGGTGTTGAAGAAAGGAAGGAAAGGAGGGCCTGAAGAGGAGGAAAGCAGGCTTGTACCAAAAAAAATGTTTCCTGTCTATCTTTAATATCCATTTTTGCTTTCTCCTAGCATAGCATTCATTAGTAACACTTTTCCCCACAAATCATGACAGCGAGTTTTGCTTTTTCAGGCATTCTTCTTATTTATGATTACGCTTCAACATTTATTTTGCCCCGTCAGTCCTACGAAAGACAGCACGTACTCAAAAAGTGGTAGAAAAGCCAGGCATATTTCCTGTGTTACATAATGACAATCAGCACATATACGTGCAGGTGTGCACACATGGAGCGTGTGCACACACACACAGAGTCAGGAATGCCTGTCCCACCAGCTTTCCCAGGACTGGATGGTCCTGGTCCAGCGTCTGAGCCACTCTTTTCCATTATGCTGTGCATCAGAAATGATCCCCTGTCCCCTGCCAAACTCCTCCAGCTGAAAAATTGCTTTTACATGTGTTGCTCCTGCTTCAAATGTGCAGGCAATTCCTTCTTCTGTGGTCCCATAAATCCACACTCTGGATTATTTTCTTGCTGGTTTCCTTTTTTTTTTTCAGCGCAAGCCTTCCAAGACTACAACACACATTCAACCCCTGTGTGTGTGGGTGTACTTCAATTATGGTAATATAAGAGCAAAAAAGTTGACTCCATTTCCTTTGAAACACGGATTTCTTAATGAGGTTTTGCAAAGAGGTGACAGTAGGAGCCACTGCCAGCTCAGAATCAGTCAATACACTGTCTCTCGTCTTCTCATGAAGCTGATGCTTAATGATTTTTGCTTTTTATGTATTTTTCATATATTTTTAGCTCTGTAGACTATTAATACGTGGTTACACAGCTCCTGGCCTTTTTCCTACCCTTTCTCTTAGATTTTGGAGTAATAAGCTAACCTTGTAACACATCCCTGAAATACTGTTTAGTCTTATTTTCAAGTAGAGCACCTCCAAGGAGACATGACAAGAAGTGGGGCAAAGAAGCTCTGGACAAACTCCAATGGGGCAGTTTTTTTGGGGAAAAGTTACCTAACCAACTGCTCTACTAACTGGACAATGTTTGTTAGACATGATAATTTGTTAGACTTATAAAAATTGTAAAATCTTACCATTTTAATGAAATGGTAAGATGTAGAAATGTAGAAATTTTACCATTTTAATACTGTTGCAAATATTTTTGTCTTTTGATATCAGGCAACGAAGGGACATCTTTAGGTTAGCTTGGCACCTCCAGCTGCCTTGGAGCACACTCAGGAATATATATTTATGTTATTATATGATATTTCTATCTGTCCACATCACAAATAGATCCCTGTTACTATATTTTCTGTCATGATGCATGTTAGCACTCTATAGTAAGTCCATTTATCCTGAAGCTGCTTTCCTGTCACCTCAGTAACCTGCACTGTTCACGGGTCTGGATCATGCAGGTACTGACTTAACTCAGACGGATCTATAAGATCAAAATGGTAAATCACAACCTTTGTGAACTTCTGCTTGTGAAAGCTCTCACTGAATACGACCAGACTCACAGTGTCATGAGTTGTTCATAATCAGAAATGAAGCCCAGCCACGCTCAGCCCCTCTGATCTCTGAGGACCAGATGGAAAGCAAGGGGGATTATTTTCTGCCAGATTTCTGTGCCCTTGACACAACAGTTCATTAGAGTACTTGAAGGTGTAAGGCAATTTTCTAAGTTGTGACTTCTTACCTGACAGGAAGGCATTGAAAATAAACACACAGAAAAGTCACAGTGTGTTCTGTGTGAATGTCCAAAGGGTTTCTCCATCTTTCCCTCTCTCTTCTATGCTCACAGAAGTTAAAATACCTAATAAATCCTATACCTTCTGCCAAAGGGATGGCATGGCATGCATATGAACTAAAAAAGGAAAAAAAAACCCCTCTTCCCCTCAAAATACAAGAGTTGTTTCTTCCTCAAAGGAGAATCTTCTGTCTCTGTAACTATGCACAAATGTCCTTTTGAATTTTTGGTGTCAGTACTACTTATGACCCATCACAAACTACAGTTCACAGTCTGAGTTGTCATATACAGCAGATTTAGCAAAATCTTGCACCAGTTAAACATGTTTATTTGTTTCTTTTCCTCCTTTCAGCTGTAGGACCTCTAGAGTGGCCTGGAAAGGAGTTCTCTCCTCTCTCAGGCATTAACCACCATTCTTACACATAAAAGAAAGAAGAAACTTCAGGGTAGAGAAGCAGCTGAGGATTAAGTGAGGATTTATTTCTAAATCAGCACCTCACCTAGGAGGACAGTGTAATATCTGATTAGTTGCTGAGCTGAACATTGTGTCACATGCAGTTTTTCAGGCATTGGAAAATGTTAGTTCACTTTCAAAGAAAATTCCTAGAGATTCTTCTCTAGGCCACAATGACATTAGAGAAGATAACAATTTAATTTAAAACCAGCACTTCCTTCAAAATTCTTTCATGTCAATGGGACAATTTCCACTTATCACAGGATAAAATACTTGACTGGATCCTGATTTTCACCAAGTTGCTATAGAATTTGACATTATAAGGAGATATATGTGGAAACAGATAAACTTTTTAAAAAACTACTTTGTGTGCATACACTATTTTTAAATGACTGAAGAAATTCCAGTGGGGATGAAAAGAAGGAAAAAATGCAGATACTCATTCAATAAAATTCAAACTTTTCTTCAACTAACAATGCAGTAGCAGATTAATTATTTAAATTGAAGGTTTTTGGTAAATACAATGCTACCACACAAAGGGATGATTATTTAAGAACAGATGTCTACAGCTGTTGTTAGTTACCTTAAGCATCTGATTGCACTACTTTGTAGAAAACAAGTATCTTCATAGTTTTGAAAATATGTCCACAAATAGTCCAGGCTTTATCTCAAAAAACCACAATTTAATCCAATTATGAAGAAAATCAACCAAGAACCTCGTGTTTGGAAATGGTTACTAAAACTAATTACTTTTTCATTTTGGGAAAGCAACGGTTGTGCTGTTTCAGCACACTGATGCCATAAATAACTTTTAAGAATAAATCTCGCCCAATTGTTTAGGGTTTTGTAATCCATACATTCAGGGATTTAAAGCCAGAGAGAGCATTAACTCATCCAGCCAGCCCTACAGAATAAAGCCCAGGGAATTCCATGCAGTTCCTATTACACGGAGTCCAACAGCACACGCTGTATCCTTAAGCTTTCCTCTGGGACAGCATCCTGACTTGCCTGGATGACTCCAGGAGATGGAGAACATGCCCCTTTCATGATCAGTTCATCCTGTGATTAATACATCCTCTGCCGTGTTTAATACATATATCTTATTTCTAATTTTAATGTGTATGTGTGCCTTAAATTGGCAGCTCTCGGTTTTCATTCTCTGGAATGTAATACATTCCCAAAATGCATATGGTTTTAGAAAGAGATGACCACGGTCTCTGCAGAACCACTGATAAATCACAATTCCAAAAACCAGCAAGTTTTTTAATGAATGGCAAGGGATTTGTTCATTTGTCTCTGCATTACTTCATGTGGCTGATCCTTCATCTAAAATCATGGCCAGTTCCAACCATTGTCTTTTTCAAATCCAGGATTCAGAGTGCTGGAAAAGAGCTATGATTCCCTTATTATTGCTATTATTATTTACTGTAAGGTTGTGTACTGGAGCGAGGAGGTCTCTGCTTCACAAGGCATTTGCTTCATTTGAATAAAAATTTTATGATTAAAAATGAGTAATGCTGATAGACTGCAAGAACACATGAATTTGAATTTTCTACTAAACAGAAGGGAAGAAAATTAAAAAATTGAAAGAAAAACAAATCCAAAAAACCCTATGGTTTTGTTCAGGATAGTGACAACTGAGATGTACTTCTCTCAAACTTAATTTCCTGTATTGAATTGCTAATTCTCCTTGCATATTGTTGTCAGTTGTCAGGAAAGGACCCCTGTGAGAACGTGGTGGAGGAAAGTTATGGAGCAATCCCAACAGGAGCCGCCACAGATTTTGGGTGCAGGGATTTGTGATCCCACTAGGGAGAGCTCATGCACTGTGGTTTTTTCTCGCAGCACACGCTGGTTGCAGCACCGTCCTGTCTCTCCCCTTCCTCACACCACCCCTCAGGGTTATAAGGCCTGAAACACGTGTGTATAATATTTAAAAATGCAGAATGCAGCAGGAGATAGTTGGCATGGTTTTGCCTACACCTTTCTTCTCGTAATCAGGTTTTTCCACTTCCTTTCTGAGGTATAAGATTGGGTAAAATAACCTGAAACAGAAGACTGGGTCTGGCGCATATTTTGGATTTTTTTCCTTAGGTCATGAAGTACATCCCCACTCACCCATGTTCCTTGCCGATGTTGGGAACCAATCTTTCTGCATCTTGCTTTCTTATCTATAAAATTGGGATAATGACAGTTTTTTACACCTGCCTTCACTCTTTGGTTGGCGCAGCCTTCAAAGCAGGGGCCAGATGTGCCCTCACTTTCAATTGCAGCCCCTTGTTTTTATTGTGTCCTGAACAAGCATTACCTAAAGCATATCCCCAGCACAAAAAGGAAATAATAATGATTGCTTGGCAAAGATATTTGTTCTCTATAGAAAAGTTGGGCACGAGGAGAGAGAAAGGCGTCATTTTCTAAGCTTGGAAAGCTGTCTTGCATTAAAGTACACTTTCCAGCTGGGAGTTGAAGCTGACAGTTCTGACACAAGCACTTCCACAGCAAGTTGCTAGTCCCTAAACGGCTGCAGGGATCCTAAAAACCGCCAGAGGCTGCTGTGACCAAATGACAAAGAAAAATCCACCACAAAAATCCCTTGCAGGAGAAGCAGGTCTTCCCCCTTCCCACTCAGATTCATATCTCCCCTTTCTTCCCCTGCTCAGTTGCTGGCAGCAAGGGCCAGGGTCAGCAATCTCCTCACTAACAGAAGGTGAAGACACCAACAAAAACCTGAGAAATCCCTTCAATTATGAATCAAACAGCAAACTAAATGGTGCTTTCAGTGAGGAGTAAAGGAAAAGAACCAGTGTAGTGCATCTAGAGAATTTATTCTTTTGTCAAAGTGGAATATTACATATCTGGAATATGACATGCTTCTCCTGATTTCTTGATGTGGAAAATATGCAGCCTTCCAGTGCCTTTTTTAACACTTCTTTGTGGCTTCCTAACACCAAATGTGCAGGCACTATCATAACTCTACTGGATAGTAAAGCCTCGCTTAAACCATGTGCAATCAATTTTTGCCAGCGCCTAATAAATGGCTGTAGGTCTTTCACCTTGTTTTACAAACATCTTTTATAATATATTTTTCCTTCCAAGGGCATGCATTTCTGCATCAGGTAAGGGTGACAGCCCACCTTAGCACAAACAGCCAGAAGAATTCTTGCTCAGACTTACAGGTGCTCCTCTACACTTGTGCTTCCTTTGCTCCCTTTCTTTATCACACTGTTTTTCTGGTCTTGAGAGCTGAACTTCAAGTGCAGAAGAGGAGGAAGGAGGATGGGAAACGTCTGTTTTTTTAAAGCCTCATCTACGTACTTCATAAGAAATGGCTTGTTTTCACATAAAAATATGGTGCCCAGCATTTAAAATACAAAGCGTCTCCTCAAAAGAAAAAGCAAACAGAGAAAACAAATTCCCAAAATCTGCAGACAGAAGCAAAACATTCTGCAGGTATCTAGCAAACAGAAGAGAAAGTAAGTAGAAAAGGGCAACGGTCAGGGCTGAAGAAGAGTTTACATATGTTGTTTTATTGTGTTTGGGAGGTACTTCTGTTAAAAATAGAAGGAAGGTGCATTCCTCAAAGCTGAGAATTAGTAATGGCTTGCAGCAGAAATGGAACACAGAAGTCTGGCTCGCACATCCGAGACTATAAGTGAGCCTGTTCCCATCACGTCTCAAGGAACAAGCTTCCACCTTGTGTGGAAAAAGGTGCACCCGAGAGGGAGAAAGCCTTTCCTTGCAGGTCTCCTATTAGTGGAAGGAAAAGACTCTTTTAAAATTCAGATTTACCAGTGGATGAAGACATGGAAATCTGCTTTAGAGTGATCCACATTTCTAAAAGGACTATATATTTTAAAATGTCTCATGTGATCTGAGAGGGGGGTTCCCATAGCACCAAGCCCTGGGAAAGCTGTTTGAGGTCGCGGAGTGGCTGAGGACGACGAGGAGCCATCTGGGGAGGGCACAGAGGGGACACGGCTCACACCACGGGGGCAACACTGCCTTGATCTGGGCTTTACTGCCCTGCGGGACTGGTGACATGGCCCCAGAGCCTGACTGTAGCCCTCTGTTAGTAAGTCCTGCTTTTAGGAGCAGGAAGGAAGGGAAGAAAAATCTATCTGACCATGCAGATATCTCAGGATCAGGGTAAAAAGAACACTGTAAAATTGTTACTCGTGTTTCAGCCACTGGGTACCAGATATTACTCCAACTTGTTGTTGGGCTTGCTTTCCCTTTTAAGAAAGCATTTTAACAATATTTTGACAATTTCCCTTGGCTCCTCCCTTTCCCTTTCCCTTCCCCTCCTTTTTTTCCCTTTTTTCCCTTACGTTGCTTTCCCTTTCACTTCTTTCCCTTTCACTTCTCTCCACTTCCCTTTCCCCCTTCTCCCTTTTCGTCCTTTCCCCCTTTCCTTCTTCCTTTTAATCTTTCTTTTCCTATTTTCACCTTTTCCCCTTCTCCCCTTTTGCTCTTTTTATCTTTTCCTCTTTCTCATTTTGTTTTTCCCTTTTTCTTTGCGTTTTCCTTTTTCTTTCCCCAAGTGGAAAGAATTCCTGAATATCGGGGTAGCTCAAGCTTTCCCAAGAAAGGGGAAGTGCATTCTCGAGGCACTCACTTTGTCAATGACCCACTTAGGATTTGAGCTGCAACCCTGTGGCTCCTGATTAAGCCCTGGAAAAGGGATTGCACTCAGAGGGAGAGAGAGTGCATATCCTTAGTAAGAAAAGTAGATTGCTGAGATCTGCCTCTGGAAAAAAAGAGGCTTTTTAATCATTTAGAATTGAAGACATCTGTATCCATCACCCACCTCAGTTTTATCTGAGTCAGTCTTGTACAGAGATAAGGCTATCTGCCCTGACACACAAAACAATGTCTGCTTTAATATCCTGGCTGTGGATTACACTGCAATTCCAGCTGCGCTGTGGCAGGATCAGGACGGACGTCATAGGTATTATCTCAGGAGGAAGTTTTCAAAAGCAGATATCAGGTGTGCTCTATTGATCAACAGACCTAAGATCTCAGCCTCTTAGGAAACCCTTGTATCTCAAAACTCCTACCACTTAAGTGCTTAGGAAACCCTTCTCCCAGTGTGTGGGTCAGCTGTGTGGTGGGGAGAGCTTGCAGAGGCTGTTTCTGCCCACAGGGAAAAAAGGAGTTGCTTGAGTCTCTCACTAGATGAAGGTGATATGTGCTGTGGGTTTGGAGAAGAGTATAAACAGGTCTTCTGGCTGATAAAATTTATTATGATTTCTTTTTTTCTTAGCCTTAGTTAAATGGAGCTGATTTTCTCCATTCAGAACCAAGTCATGCTAGTAAGCATAAATTTGCTCACATTTTTCAGTCTAGATGACTCACCTTTGTGGTGCAAAGCTAACTCTGTTCTCCTTCAGTCTTGAGTAAAATCTGGCTGTCAAAATGTATTTTAGGAGGCACTTCCAGCAGCAGATGACCTCTGATGATGAGCTATTTTCGTATAACCATGTAAATAATGTAAACTTCCAGTAAACATCAGGAAATGAGTACCACAGCCAAAGAAGGGAACATCTCTGATGTTCCCTGAGTTGAGGAGGAAGTTCTTGGGTGCAAATCTATCTTTTAACATGCTTGGACTCGAGTAGAAATTAAAAGCAATATTTGCATACAAACCTGATATCTGAGAGGCAAAGTGAACCTCCAGGCTGTGGGGTGAATGGGGCCTGCACTGCATCTCTGGTGGAGACCACGTCCTCTGTGAGAAAAGGGGACATCTTCACAGACCTCATGGAGCTGGGGAAAATCGTGGAGCCTTCCCCTTTCTCTTCTATCACTTTGTGAAGAAATGCTCCTGAGGAAGTGTGGTGAGGCACTCAGAACACATGCACTGCCATATACAGCCTTACGAGATTACGATCTTAAAGCCATCACAAATTTACTCAAAAAGCTCAGATACACCTTTCTCTTCGCATATTCCTTGAAATCCTTGCACGATTGCACAAGCTGTTATGTTAATAGTAATAACTTTTATAGAGTTGATTTGCAGAATTCTGATTTTATGAAGTCACATCCAAAGAATGTAAATTCTTGCTATGATTATGATTGTCTGTGTAATTCCACTGTATTCAAAATACAGATAATAAATCACTATTTTTTGGTTAATATGGACATTGTAAACTACTAAATATGAGTGCTTTAGAAAATAAAAAAAAGGTAAAATACCTTTTTTTGCAAATACATAATGGCTATAAAATGCATGAGCTTCAAGTTTTTTCTCCGGACTGTACGCACTGCTTCACAATGCATGGGAATTAAAAGGGAAAAAAAAAAGTATCAGAAGCTGCATATATTTGAGAACAGAGTTTGGAAGAAAGAGAAGATATTTGATCAGAACAGTGATCTCTGAAGGTAGAGCCAAACAAAAGCAGTGGAACAAAAGCTGGCAAAACCAACTAAAGAGCTGGCAGAGATTAGCTCGGCCCGCTGTTTCATGCTGATGAAGACCAGTGCTGGGGCTAATTGTCAATGATTTCACAGGTGCTGCCTTTGCTTCCCACAGAAGCCCAGGACCCTCATCCCTGCTTGTCACAGGCCAGTTTTCTCCAAAGAGCTATTAACTCCACACATCTGTGGAGGGGAGGCTGCCTGCAATTCATGTGGGCCGTGGGAATACTTTTCTCAGCAGAGAACACTGGGCTCTCGTGTGTGAGCAGCAGTCTTCATTTGGCCTCCACTTTCAAAGCGTTTCAATGGCCTGCTTTGCCATAATCCCCATAAAATAATGCAGGCCAAGGCAGAGCAATTAATTTTAATTGGTAACTCAGCCTATTGGCTTCAAAGGGAATTCGGAGATTGAATTAAAATTTGAAAAATACAAGTGTAAATATCACCACTTCTTAAGGGAAAAAGAAGTGCAAAGGACTCAGTAGAAATACTCCTGCTGGGTGAACTCTGAAAAAATCATTGTGCCTTAATTTCACTAATCAGTAATGGGGAAATAATGCTACCGAATCCCTTGGCAGCACTGGAATATTTGCAAATAAAGGTTTATCAGTGTAAAACAAATCAAACTGTTTTCACACACCTTTTTAAAAAATTTGTTTACAATGTCAGGCAGGAGAGTGTTCAGCTCTGTGATGAGGGACTAGTGCTAAGGATCTCCAATATCATCCTCTGAAAACTTGTAGATAGACTTACAATTTTGGCTTCTTCCAGAACGTGCTTCTAAATCAGATTATGGTATATTCCCAGCAGGCATAAAGTACTAAATGGCTTTACATTTCTGCCCTTTCCCAAGCAGAATGTCTGTATTTGATAACAGGAATCTGTGCAAAAGGGAAAGGCTCTAAGCAGAGCAAACATGACTAGGTTTGGATATATGAGTGTTGAGGACTTTTTGTGAAGAAACTTCTCAAGGTTTTGTTAGTCACAGTCAGAGAATAGTTTAGATTTCCTTAGATTTCCAAGAACTCACCTTGGTTCATTTGGTGCCTATTAGAGATTTTCTAGGCACTAACTAGAGATGTGTTCCAATCTTTACCTGGCTGTCATTTCCCAGATCATTATGCCGTGCTTACAAAGCAGTTTGGCATTTTTGTCTTCAGCCTGGGTTCCATAGAAAAGCAGAATCAGTTAATGTGCTACTTAGACTAAATTTTTTAATGCTTTTCATTATCAATTTCAATATGAATAAAAGATGTCCACACAACTTCCCACCCTGAGCCCATATCCCCAGCAGAGAGATCTGAAGAAAGACACCTATTAAAACAAACAAATAGACTCCCAAAACTGAAACAAGAAGCCCCTAAGAGAACCCCACCACAGTTTTAAATGTGGGATCTTGGAATCTGGCCCAAGTTTTCTCACACTTTGAGTGAATTCATTTGGCAAACACTGAGTGAAGATAACTGATATTTCATGTGATATGGATTATTGTTATTGCTGTGGGTGGAGAAGCAGATACAGTTTCTGAATGGATCTTTATGCCAAACAACCCAAAAACTTCTTTAGGAGAAAATTTATAGGTAAAAATGTGTTTTAGGTTCACTTTAAGTTAAAATTTAGGACTTTGTAAGTTTCATGCCCCGATTCCTAGAAACAAATTTCCACTCCAGAATGGTGTATTGTGCGAATGTTAATTAACTGCATTTAGAAGTACAAATCTTGGAGTTTAAATCCTGCACAGCACCAGATCCCTTGCTCTATTCTGGCAGCAAACACTTACAAATATGATTCACTGCTTCACTTCAAAGCTGAACACTGAACAGGCTACACGGACATGACCAAGGGGAAAGATCAAGTAGAAATTCAGAAGGAAAATGTCACGTCTCTGGTCATAAGGTATGTCTATGACAGGAATAAAATGAGAAGCCAAAGCACCTTTGTTCAGATCAGTGATCACCAGTCCTATGAGCCACCTTGGTTATTAATCTTTGTTTTGTCTGCTGGGATCTGGTCTCAAGATGAAGACATGAGGGATCAAAACTTTTGAGCATTTGGTTATAATCTAAAGTAAGAAACCATTGTTCCCCCAGGGCCTGACTGAAAAATGAACACGCAACCTTGAAGTGTAATGATCAGCCAACGAACACCATCATATAAATCATATCAAATATGGCATTGTGATGCCTTATTGTGATGTAATTAGGGATTTTCCCCCATGTAAACTTGATGGGAGATTTAATTGCAAAAGATCTGTCACTGTGGAAAAGAAATATTAGATTGCTTCTTTTATAGAAAAGAGAGGTGGTTTTTCATTTAAATAATTATCTGCCATCCATAACCTCGCTTTTTGCCTTTGTTCCTACATCTGTGAATTGGTGGTTTTGCACATTTTCCTTTATTCAAGCATGGAGCCTCACAGAACAGAAATATTTTTGCTGGGTTATTGCTCTGTTTGGTCTATTTGATACCATTTGAGTTTTAGAGTCCTTTATGTTATGCCCTATTTAGTATTAAGAAACTATCATAAGATAAAGCTTATAGATGTGAATTTTGCAGGTGCTAAATTCCAGCTCAGTAGTTTTTGGTTGTTCCGAAACTTATTAATTTCTACAGAGCTAAATGTACTTTTATTTTGCTCAATATTTATTCTTGACACTAGGAGTTTCCTTAAGTAAGATCTAATAAAAGTGTGTGAAAATAAATCTACTGACAAAAGAATATATTCATATGGTTAGAGGATTTTTCATATGATCAGTGGTTAGCAGCACTAAGGTTTCAAATGTGGGATCTTGGAATCTGGCCCAAGTTTTCTCACACTTTGAGTGAATTCATTTGGCAAACACTGAGTGAAGATAACTGATATTTCATGTGATATGGATTTTTGTTATTGCTGTGGGTGGGGAAGCAGATACTGTTTCTGAAAGAATCTTTATGCCAAACAACTCCAAAAACTTCTTTGGGAGAAAATTCATAGGTAAAAATGTGTTTTAGGGTCACATTAAGTTAAAATTTAGGACTTTGTAAATTTCTTTGCAATGTTACTGTACAAATAGTTATCAATAGAGAAGAAACAGAAAACCACTTTAATATAAACCAAAATAAATTTTTTTTATGGTTAATTTAAAAATAATTAATTACCAACTCCTGATCCAGCCACCTCTATCTCTCTCCCGCCATTAAAACCAAACACATATAATGTGAGACTGATGCTGTTTGGGTTTTGCCTTTTTATTTCTTTTATATGTTCTCTATATTCCTTGCACATATATTTGTAGCTCTGTAGCTTTTTGTATTAATGGCTATTTTTCCCAGTAATTTTCCATGGCCTTTCCTGAAACAAAAAGACAAAACAAATTCCAGAACTCCAAGCCCTAAAAAATACAAAGCCCCTATGCTATCTTGGTTCTTCCTGGGAACCAAGGCTGAGAACAACTCTTTGAGATACATTTTCATGGACAAAGTACAGCTAATGCTGAGGGAGAAACTCCAAAGAAGAAGTTTGACCTGGAGAGGAATTGCATCACCACTTGTCATCCTAATTGGTGCTTTTTATAATTTATGCTAATTTCCCAAAACCTATAAAAATGTACTTACTTGTGGGGGAGGATGGGCTTTAGTGGACGTCTTTCCACAACTGCCTCTGAAAGCCTTCAAATAAAGATCCTCTTTTATATTACCTCCTTACTAAAATTATCTTGAGTTTCATTTCTAAGTTGAGAAAAAGGCAGCGGTTTTTCTGGCACCCCAGACAGGACAAGGGAACCTGGTACCCTTCCTTCGGACTGGAAATATCCTGCAAGGAATTAATTCCTGCTGGCAATCTTAAGGATTCCCTACAATGGCCTGCGGTTGAGACACCATGGTTCATTCTCGCAGGAGGTAGTATAAAGGTAGCTCTTTTCGTTGTGTAGTGTGCAGTTTGTATTATGTATTGTGTATCTGTGTAAGGTTGGAACTGGCTAGCAATCCCAAGAAAACCTGGCTTGGTGGTGGGGGCCTTTGCTTTTGGAGTAATTTCTCAAAGATTTTTTCCTGTTGCTGCTTTTCCAACCTGCCCCAGATCGGATGGCGGGGAGGTGGAGCGTGCGTGTGTGTGTGTTTGTTTGCCACCAGCTGAGATTGGTAGAAAAAAGCAGACTACAATGCGAAAGTTTATTTCGTGTTTAACACGTGCAAACTTTGAATTGAGAGTTGGCCTGGGAACTCCTGGACACGAAGCGGCCGGGGTGGGGGAGGACCTGACCTGCTCCATGGTAGGAGGAGGAGGAAGGACCCCCACTTCCTACAGGTTTCCCAGAGCGGCTGATAAAGGCTGGGATCGCACCATTGCAGGGGAGGAGGGAAGAGCCCCCACTTCCCATGTTCCATCTGTGGAAAGTTTTTTCCAGGATTTCAGGGCAGGAGTGCCTCCCGGACTCCCGGGATGGCTCCACAAGCGGGAAGGTCACACCCGCCTGTGACAGAAAGGGGGGGATCACCCGTACTTTGAGGGGTGGACATGGCTCCTGCTGATGCCCTGGTAACAGCTGGGAGATGGGGCGGGGCAGCGCTCCCAAGAAGTTGCCCAGGCCTGGGGCCGCCGCCGTGCCACTTCGCCCCTGCTCTGGCGCAGGTGGGGCTGCCGCCACGCAGCCATGGCTCGGCTCGCTCACCGCCCCTGGGCCCTGCCTGTGCCGGTCCAGAGGGGGCTGAGAGTGTGAAATCTACGGGCGGGAGCATCACCCGCCTAGGCGACGCCGACTCTGCTGCTGCGGGGGGCGGGGGCAAAGGCGGAGTTGAGTCGCTCAGGAAAGCTGATGTCACCTTTGTAGTCAGGAACGACTCTATTGCCATTTCCATAGTAACGAATTTTGTTTTAGAAAGACCCAGAAGCCGCTGTGAGCAGTGGCACTGGGCCAAGTGCAGGTGAGGTGGGGCACGTGGCGCCTCACACACCGAAGGTGTCCCCGGGCGTGTGTGCCCACACCGCACATCCGTCCCCGGGCCGTGTGGCGGGCAGCAAGCACTCTTTGTCTGCGCTTTTAGGCACTCAAAAAAGAAACCCCGTGTCCAAAGGGAAAGAAGCCATTTTTCAGGCTCCTTTGAAGCAGGCAAAGTAAAAGAAAAATATTATCACGGTTCCCTGACTGCTTATTTTTTGTCTCAGCATTGGCTGTGAAGCCTAAATGATACTGTAGATGATTTTGTTGATCCTGATGTACCTGGAGAGAGGGACACCATGTAATTGTACTGCTTTGAAAAAAGAAATTATCTCTGTGGTCATTTCTTTCTCTGCAGCTGTTTAGCTGAGTTTTGCCAGGCACAGGAAAGATGAGGGCTAAATCTCCCTTCCCATCTCCTCTGTTTAATTTCCTCCCCTGTCATGAGCATGTTTTGCCCATGGAGAGGAAGAAGTCTCTCCCACTCACAATGCAGAGAGCTCATACTGTTTAGTTGTTCCTAATTAACTCCAAAGAAATTGCTTCACTAGCCATTATTGCAAGAGTTTTTCAGTCAAATGTTGGCACTTTTCATGTTGTTTTCATGTTGTCATGGTTTTCTACTGCTCTGGAGCTTTCAGATCACTGGGTAGAATCTCTTAGTCTCTTCTTAGCCATTTCTCTTCTTGAAATTTCAGCCTCTGGAGACAGGTGAATAAGTGAAAGCCATTGTTTTTTTTATTTTAACTAAGATTTGTTTTATCTTAAGTAACAAAATGAAGTTTCTTACATTTTTTATGGAAAAGAAAAAAAAAAGGCAAGAACACTTAACACAACTGCATCGTCTGTCTTCAAAAGTTAAGGAAACAAAGACTTCAAGCCATGCTTCAAAATCGTGCTTGTTTCAAGGTATTTCAGGAAACAGCCAACCTAATACACAATATCTGAATACTTGATGGGTTGACATGGAGGTAAAATATTATTTTTTCCAATTAACCCCAGATTTTAGGATAGAATAAATGTGAGATGTTTACGAGGTTGAGAAAAAATGTTTTTAGATGAAGAGCAAAATAAGAGAAGGTAGAATGGAAACTCCAAAGAGTTCTTATTTTTTAGTTTATACACATTGACCAAACATTACTTACCAGTATCTACTTGGACCACACTAGAGAGTGATAAAAGTCTTTGAATTTCTGTGTAGCTCCTGGCATTCACATGGGAACTCACAATAGGTCTTTATCAAATTTGAAAAGGTTGCTTTTCTCTCCAGGAATGTGGTCATAAGCAGTTGCTAGGCAAGATGGAGGGATAGTTGTCAACTTTTTAAAAAAAAAGAGATTTTTCACCTTTTGTGTGTTGACGTACAAAGTTACAAGCACATCACAAGAGGCTGAAGGGGAATCTCTGCTCTGTGTCACCTGCAGTCCTGAAATGAACCTGTTTGTACCTGAGCTGTGGGATGAGCTCAGTGCATCAGAAAAGCAGTCAAATTACCTCAACTCATTTCCTTCATTCTTTCCTTCCTATTTTTTTTTTTTGGTCAGAAACCAGCTTTTTTTTACTTCTTTATTTGGTGACTCAGAGCCTTAGCTGATGTACCTGATACTGTATAGCATGTTAATGTATGTACTCTGGAT
Source organism: Callaeas wilsoni (assembly GCA_013398955.1). Taxonomy (NCBI): domain Eukaryota; kingdom Metazoa; phylum Chordata; class Aves; order Passeriformes; family Callaeidae; genus Callaeas; species Callaeas wilsoni. The sequence continues at coordinate 95,590 of VWPU01009596.1, read as the reverse complement.
TTCCCTTTAACCAGGACACAATTTATTCTGCTTTAAGCACATTCCTGACATAACTACATTATGATTCCTACAGCTTTCTCAATTTCCTGAAATCTTTGCTTCTTTCCCCAGATCACAAGGTAAATAAATGCTCTCAATAAACTCACTGTCACTCATAAACATTTTCCTGCTCCAAAGCCATAACTTGCCCAACAGTTTTCACTTGGATCACAAACACACAAATAGTTCAGCAGCAGTCCATTAAATACCATGGTAACCTGCTGCTCTTAATTATCCTCCTCTGTGCCGTAACAGCTGCGAAGCACAGGGTGACGAGCCAAATGTAATTTAAATACTGTGGTGTGCTCCAGATGTGGTAGTCATTTGCCAGGTGTTTATTTTTAAGGTATAACTTGCAATCTTACCCTGTTAGCTCATCTTTTGCTATAGAAAACCTCACTAAAAGCACAAACACCTTTTTATAGTCATGATTGTGATTCTTTCAGTTTTGGGAATGAGGGACAGCATTTTGCTTTCCCTCCAGGGCTAAATATTAATTTAGGACATTATCGCTACTATTTTGAACCAAGGCCACACCACACAAGGCATGATTCAAAAGCAACTGAAGCGCAGGGAAATGTTTATGGCGTTGCTGTTTTTGATTGCTGATGGGGTGCAGATTTAGCCCTCAAAGCATCTACACATCACATGCCTGTATTGCACATTTGCACACAACTTTCCCCACAATTCACGGACATGAACAATATTCGGCTTTGGATGGGGGATTTTTGTATGTGTGTGTGTGTGTGTGTGTGTTGGGTTTTTTTTTCGGTTTTGTTTTTGTTTTTGGCTTGGTGTTTGTTTTTGTTTTTGTTTTTATCTGGGATTTTAAAACTCTCTTTTTAAAGCCAGTAAAAGCAATTTGTCCGGTTTGTCTTCCACCTGAACTTGTAGGTCCCTATATACCTGGTAGTCCAGTATTTAGAAAAAACCCAAAACCTAAAACACCTGGCCCCCAACATCCGTGCTTTAAAATATTCTCTGAAAAGAGGAAATCTGCTGGCTTAGATCTCACAGCAATGAAGAATAAGAGGCAGGTAGGCCATTGCATTTTGCTGATCTTTTCCTTTCGTGCATAAAATAATAGATTTTTCACTATGTTGGCAGAAAATGGCCTTCTCAAGAGCACATTGTTGAAATGAGGAGAGTGATCATTCGTGGCAGGTATTGATAGAGCCAAACAGCCTATATGAAGATTACTAACAAGCCAGGTCCCAACATGCCTAAAAGAATCTGTATTGTAGTGCATGCATTGGTAAAATAAAGTGATGGCTGTCTTTTTTTTCTAGAAGAGACCATTTTGCATACAAATGTAAAATTACATTGCTGTGCTGCTGTTTAATCTTCTCAAAGAAATGAAATGCTGACCTTAAGGGCCTTGTAAACACCAAAGAGAAGCTGCAGCCACGCAAGGGTGCCCAAAACTGGTGGAAGTAAATCAAAACGGGGCTTGGAGGATTTATAGCCATGTTTTCTACAGAGTAGGATGGATGCTAAACACTTCTTAAAAGGTATTTCCTGTGATTGCAGCTATTTCCAGACAAAAGGTACTCCATGGCCTAAAACAGGTGACTCAGGCCCAGGGAATCCTTATTGCAGTCAAATGAGAACAAAGCACTAACTCCTCCTTTTCAAGACAAAGTTGAGGTGGTCTTTACTTCCCTTCCTCTCTTCTTAGTCTTCCAGATGGGATGTGTCCGAGTTTAAGTGTTTTTTTTTTTCTTTCAGCCCTGGAAAACACGAGGGTTTGGGCCTTCAGTTTGTTAAGTTTTTGTTTCGTGACTCATCACGGTAACCCTGCACATGCAGCATGGAGAAATGAGCACATTTGGCTCCAGAAATGTGGCTCAGGGAACAACCCAGAAGAACCTGTGCTCACAGCTGTCTCTGGAGAGCAAACAGCAGAAGGGGTTTGGCAGAAAATCAGGTCAAACCAGTCCCAGGATAAGCAAGACCCTGATAAGATATCATTCAGGATATCATTCGGGAGCCACAAGGCTTCCTAGCACTGCTCTCAACAGATAGCTTCCAAAAGGGCAAAGCAAACCCTTTCCCCTAGTTTTCCATGGAGTAAATGACCAGCCTGGATTCTGGGAATGGCAGACAAACTCCAGTGCTGCTGAAGTTTTCCAGTTTGGGGCAGAAGCAGATTTGTTTCCTGAGAAATGGTCTGCAATTCTCAACATGTCTTTAATATGAGAGTCATTCCCACTTGCCCATGAGCTTTACTTTTCCTCCAAATTTGCTTTGACAGTATTTGTTAACATTTTGAACCTCGTGAAGCTTCCATTACTTTGTTATTTTAAGCCGGAGATCTAAGCTTAGACAATGTATTTCTCAAGTTTTAAAAGCAGAGGCACCATATATTCTGTTTTCTTCCACAGGTCAAAGACACAAAACTTAGTCTTCAGGTGATAATCAGGCAGTTCCCACTGGCTTGCATACTGACAGTCAGAAATTCTGAATCTTTTGGGAAAAATGTCTATGCTTTGGACCTTCAGTCTAACCTATTGCTTTGAAATCTGAAGTTAATGCTAAAAAAAAATCAAAATAAAAGGAGTAATGATTGCCTTCAACAGCTGCAGGATTATTCATGTAATTCTAAAATACATTTATTTTGGAAGTGAAAATGAAAAAGAATGAATTAGAAACATGCTATTGGTGCTATCAGTGCTCCATGAAAGAGAAGATTTGGAAGTCTTCTCTCTATATGCAAATACAGCAGAACTTTATAGATTCAATTAGTGCTTTAACTAGAAGAGGCTCTGCATGGGTTGTGCTCAAGCGGCAAATGTTTTGTTCGTCTGTGCCTTGTTTATTTTTAATTGAGGGATTTGATTCATGGAATCCTGATGTTTTATTTGGTGAATGGTCACACTGTTAGGACAATTATGCCTTCTGAGGAAGTGGCATGACTTATTTACCTGAGTTATCTGAAGGTCTTTCACTGCTGCTCGTCATTGTCCAAGTGCAGTGATGTTAGCCATGCTCACCATCATGCAGTGGTACAAACATTTTGTATAAACACTTTGTAAGGGTTTATTAACCAGGGATAAACCAGCAATACTGCTTCTTGGCCTGGACTGGATTATGCACAACCTGCACAGGTGTTTCTGTGCTGTGACCTTCCGTTCCAGGGTGATTATGGGCAAATCTAACCAAGGTGTCCCTCAGCCCGTCCGTGTCAGGTCAACAAACAGCAAACCTCAGCTCCTTGCACTTATGGGAGTACTCCTGACAGGCACTACCAAAGAGGATTTCTGGCCCTTTTCTGCCCCATATTTAACCTTGGGCTTGCTTCTCACACGCCTAGACAGACAAGTGCATGAAGTTGTTCCTCAGCCACATTTTCTTCAAGCTCGACAAACCTGAAGTCCACAGCTGCTCTTCACAGGACATTCATTCCAGCCCTTAAATGGCAAACACTCTAATTACAGCACATTAAACTGGATCTAGTTGTGGAAAAAAAAAGTTGCAGGCACCATAATAAACTACAGCCTAGAAGACAAACTATGGAGACTAGGAAGACAAAGCAGTAATTGAAATTACATTTGGTACATAGCAACATTTTTACAAGCTTCCAAGTTCAAGGAACATTTAATTATTCTAGGATTATAGTTACTGCATGAAAAAGCACTGAATCATTACATTTCATTGAGTTTTTTTATATATATATTTTACCTGGAATCTTATCACAGGAGAGAATCATGGAAATGTACATCAAAATCCTTGTTTCTAGAAAGACATGGAAATTGCCACACACAACAAAAGTACAAGGAAAATCTAGGATTTGCAGCAGATGGCTAATTTTGTCTCTGTTGGGATTTGATAAATGCATTCATCTGGACAAACAGCTGGCATAAATAATTAAGGCCAAAAGCACTAATAGGGTACACAGACCTGCTCCGCAGAGAGGCTGAAGAACACCTTCAAAGGGGGTAATACCTTGATATTGCACTTTTTTCTTGGTTTCAATTTCCTTCTTCAGGCACTGGAGATCTAGAAGTATTTCTGAAAAGTAACAGGCACAATTTCTGTTTCATTCACAGGCTCGAGCAGACAAATCTCGCTCACTGGACATGGAAAAACTCAGCTTAGAATCCCAAATCAACAGCACAAATTCAAACAAGCCAAAAATTAGACAGCCTATGTCATTATTCTATTTTGCATAGAGATAGCTTTTGAGAATTCACAGTTGCACCAACTGGAAAACATATTGACATAAATTTGTCCTTTTTAGAGTAATCCCCCTCAGTTAAGTGAGGGTTAATATGGTACTTTGCTATATATTAAAAAAAAAGGAAAAAAAAAGAAAAATACCTGGGTGTGCAGAAAAAATAATCTTGTAGAAGATAAAAATCTCTCAGAAGGTTACTCCATTAAGACTGTCCTTAATTTCAAGCCCTGAAAAAAATGTAAAATTACTTCATTCCAGTAGCTTTTCACAAGTAGAGCAGAACAGTGCGTAGGGTGTTGCCCAGCTGTTCTCATTTATTGCACCTTGGCCACCGCTGTTCTCTTTGGGAGCAAACATCAAATATTCAGATCTAGTAGCTGCCAGTGCTATTACCTGCACTTCTGCAGCCAAAGGCCACCTTCCTTCCTGTTCAAAACCTTACTCACTTGTGGAATTACGCAGGCACACCGTAATAAGAGAGATCTAATTATATTGTTCCTTTTGGGTAGGGCTTCCCCCGTCTCCAGCCAGAGAATTTTTTTTGCAGGATATCTTGTTTGTAGTTTTTGTGCCAGTAAAGTCCCAAGTCCTTTCTTAGAGTACTCCTGAGTGCACTTTACTGATGGGTTTATACAATTCCAATAATTTATCAGCAGTTTAAGGAATGAGGTGGAAAACTACAGATGGTAGCCTGTCAGAGCTATGACTTAATACTAGTGGACAACACATGAAGATTTTCTGCAGGTTTTACATGTTCCTTCCTCGTGGCAGGCTTTTTTTCATTCCCATGGCTCCTTTCAGAAATCTTTGCAACCAGCAGATGGTTCAGGGGATGCACCTACCAAAGTCAGACCAGGTTTTGTTTAGATTATTATTCAGAAAGCGATCCTGCTAAAGCCACCCACAAGATCCAATTGGTCCAGCTGACTTTCAGTTTCAGTTTCTGGCTGTCCCCATTATTCAGAGTGGAATCCACACATATATGGAACTAATGCATTTGTCTGTTTGATATTTTGACCAAGCAAATGTAATTTAAAAATATTAGTATTAGCTGGAGAACAAGAGCCCAAGGAAATCTTGTCAAGAAAGTATTTCAGTTTTGCCATGTCAAGGTGTTACTTGTTTAATTTTAGGTTTCTGAATGCTTTCCATCTTGGGTTTTCTCTTTGCTTCCCCAAGAATTGAATCAGCTTGCATGCATCTGACTATCCCAGGAGCGTTTGTGCTTAGATGAACTATGTTGTGTACAGAAAGACCCTAGATGTGATCACAAGAAAAGAAAAGAAATAAATGTGTAATCTCTGTTGAAAACAATTTTTCTTTTTCTTTAGCTGTAACACAAAATTGACGTAAAAATGACTGAAATCCGTGCAAAGAATGTTTTTTTTGACATGCAAATCAGTAGAGCAGCATACATTCCATCATCAACAATGTGTTTTAAAGAACTTTGGAGACTTTATTTCTATGTTATGTAGTAAATATTTATCCACTATTCTGTTAAGTTACAAAAGGAAAAGAAAATCTACCTTTTTATTGCAATAACTATAGTGATATTCAGAATAATGATGCAGCAAGGGACATAACAAGCTTATATTCTTCAAACAGATTCTGTATTTTTTTCAGATTCTAATGCTGTATTAAACTATTAAATGTTTAAGTGGCCAGGACAGGGAAGGAAAGAAACCCCAAATAATCTTTTTTTAAAATTCAGACTGTAGCCCATATCAGACCACCTTTCCTGATAGGTTCTTCTTGAGGAAATTGCAAACTGTTATGACTCTGCAACCAGAATGGCCTTTCCTGCGGTGTCTGATTTCCTTCCTTCTTTATGAATTCAGTAATAACAGAGATAACAGAACAAGCATCTTTCCTTACCATACCCTTGTGGAAATGTCATCTGACAGGGAGGGAGAAACCCCAGGGTTAATTCTGATATAAGAGTGCAGAAGATGTTTCTCTACTTAGTGTCTTACCTTCCAAGATAAGGGCCACTCTCCCACTGCAGTGTAGATTGGTAGGAGGTGATTAAATGTGCTGGAAATTTCTTCAGGTGGCTGAGAGTAAACAGAGAAGAGAAGGATGTTTCCTGAACCCTCATCATCCACAATTAAATCCTCATTACTCTGCCTTACAGAGGAACATCCTCCCTCCTTTGGAGAATCTAAAGGGGTTTTTTTTGAGGTAAACACATTTTTTTCCCCCCATGAGGTCAATTATTTTTTAAACTGTTTTTATTCTTCTTTTAAAAAACAAATGTTATTTTTATCATATTGTGCCTTTTTTTGACTTTTAGCTATGAAAAGAAACGCCACACTTCTCCTGCTGGTTCTGAATTGCCTGATGAATCACTTTCCATATCCATCCCCACTGCAATAAATGCTATGAAAGACAAACCAGGAGATAAAACAGGGACAAGAAACGTGCTTTGCTGGTGACCACTGTGTCTTTAATCAGCTGCACAGACACAGTCCGTTTGTCTGACCAGCACATGAACCAGTGAAGCTCTGGATGAAGAAGACCGTTTTCCTCTGTTTCGGACAATGCTTTGAGCAGAGGTTGTTTGGGCAGGAATGTGCTGAACAAACCCATTGGTCCAGCTCTACAGGTTGGATGGACAAGGAAATTTCTAACTCAGTGTTTTTAAGTGTGAGGCAGTCCTGGGCACACCAAGCAAGCCTTTAGGAGCCAGGAGATTTTGTGACTCTCATCTCCAGGGGGAGACTGCAGCTGGACATGGAGTTTAAGAAAATCAGGTTTGGATTTGTGGCACTAAAATGTGTCAGTTGTGGACCTGGAACACAGGTGTTCACCACGAGCACTCAGTCCAGAAAAAGCAAGGTCTTGCTAACACAGACGTGTGTGGACAGACCTGAGCTCCTGTGAGCCATGTGCTGGAGAGGTGCCACATGGCTGTGTTGCTATGACTTTATTTTCAGTCGAACAAACCCAGCCTGTGAGCACAAGGCTTCTTAGGCCAAGCACAGCACCCTGTTAGCACAGGTCTCCACCTTCCCAGTAACATCCAGCCTCCTCCAGGAACGGAGTTAGCCTGGATCTGCTCGTTCATCTCCATGGACAAGTCTAAATGACTTCCCAGAATCCACAGAGCGGTTGCTGGCACAGCAGACATTTATTCTCATCCTTCAGACTAAGAAAGTGCTCTGCATAAGGCAAAATGGAAGGCAAGCAAATTCCTGGTCTTAATCCCATGCCTTAATCATTCTTTTAGACTTTATAGTTGTAGTTTAAATTTTCCTAACCTACAGAGGGGCAGAGGAAAATACAGTTTCTGCAAATTCCAGTTTAAGCCTTATTTCTTTTTCAGAAAGATAATAATCTACTTAGAAGCCCACAAAAGCACAGTTTATGTTAAAACTATATTGTGTTGAAAGGATCTTGGTACTCCGGGCAACCCTTCAGGAAGATTTTCTGATCCATATTTAAGATCAGACAAAGGCAGGCAGTGTCAGGTGAGAACAAAGTTCAGCCACATCGAAAGGCTTCGGTCACAGTGAATTTTGTTCACAAAAATAATTGCACTAGCTTGTGTCCTGCACCTCAGAAAACTTACTGTCATACAAGTTTGCTCTATCAATAATCTGACAAAACAACCTCTTGTGGCACTTCTTCATCCATGTTATATTTCCGAGTACACATAACCTATTTGTAATGTGCATTTCTCAGAGGTTAATGACTCATTAAACGTTTACCTCATGGCATTTTCCCAGTTGAACATCAGTACCCCATAATAACGATGTGCAAGCACACTTTTACAAGACTTTCATGGGACATCACAAATAATATGATGGAATGAATCAAGCAAGTGATGACAATTAGTTCAATAATGCAAGAATATCTGCTGTAACTTGCACTTCAAGCAAAACATGAAGTGGAACAGGCCAGTAGTATTAGGTCCTCTCATGGGACAAGAATGTAATACACTAATTGTGAAGTATTTCCTATAGATGTTACACAAACTCATCTGAAGAGCATCTCATTGCATAGCAAACTTTGCTGCCTTTGGAAGTTCTCACAGCTTTTGCCTGTTAAACCATCTTTGCTCATGTGATGTAATAGTCTGTTCTCGGGAATTAAATACATATTCTTTCCTTGAGGTAGGAAGATGAGTAACTTTCCATGAATCAAGCTGATGAGAACATTTCCCTGAGGGAAAGCATTGTCCATTTACCGCAGGTTTATTTAGAAAAGGAAAAAAGAAACAGGTTACATTTACCCATTGCAATTCAACAGAAAGTGCTCCTTCTTCCAAGTTGATAGTGGCCTAAAATGTCAACATGGACAGGAAGATGTGCTGGATTCAATCACAGCCTCATGGACAGTTATTACTGAAGATGCAATTGTCAGCAGATGCAGAAGTCTTAGACAGACATAGGTCAGGGATTTCTTATGAAGTCTAGAGAGGAGTACAGCTTCCTCTAACACACACTCACAGGGTTCATGCTAAAAACCTGTGCCGGTTTGGACACAAATCCAGGAGGAAACAACCCGAGAGGGGCGTCTCTCTCTCTCTCTCTCTCTCTCCTGCCTGCCAGGCAAGCAGGCCCCGGCAGCACCTCCCCCATGGGTTCGGGAAAATAATTTCTCAAGTGAAAGTGAAAAAAACTATTTATTTTACAAACAGAGTCCCCCGCTGTCATGGGGGAAAAAAAAAGAATATTGAAACCCCCTCCCCTGTCCCCTAAAAGAGGACTATGGATTTTAAAGTTCTTTCTGTAGGTAAAACCTGCAGTCCTGAGCTGGGCCGGGCCGGCCAGGCAGGGTCCGACGATCCCCCTTGGAGGGTCCCGCCGAGCAGGTCCGGAGATGGGAGCTGGTCTGGGATGAAAAGCAAGCCAAAAACAGTCCAAAAAGGAACAGAAGCCGCTGAGGCAGATCACAGTCCCTTCTCCGCTGAAAGCCGAAGAGACTAGAGAGCAAAAGTCCTCTAACCAACCAAATGTTGTCAGAATCGGGAGAGAAAAGAATGCAAATATTCTAGTTACAAGGTCAAGCTGGCCGCTTTGAAGAGTTCTCTCGGCTTCTCTCTCTCCCCTTTGCAATTTAAAGGTACACTAGAGATCAAGCGGGCGATGGGGAATACAGTCTGGTCATAGAATCACCCCAACACAAAACCAAAATATGTTACTTTTTTACTTTTCATCTTTGCCACTCACCTGAGCACCACGGAGAGAAACCAGAATTCCAAACCCATACACCTTGTCTCAAAAGATTAGACCCATTCTTTTTAAAATACTTACCTGGTGTTTTTATGGATTTATTTTATCTTTAAAAAATATTTTCTTTTTTCAGTCTGATGAAGGAAATATGCTTAACCTGCCTGCTAGGAACACCTCCCTGTGTGTTCCCTTAGTATCGAAGAAAGGCAGCAGTGTGCTCAGGTGTTACCAACAGGTGAGTGACCTCGTGAGACACAAAGGCAAAGATGACTCAGCAGTTTTGCCCGAGTGGAGAAGGGAGCAGGAACCTGCGGGTACCACTGCTCCCACACGAGCACCTCACAGCCAAAACAATCTGTAGGTCTGCTCCGTGCCCCTGGCTCCTGAAGGTAAAGACCAGTCCTAAGAGTGCTCCTCTTACCCTCAGATTTCACACTGCCAAAAGCACGCTGTTCCCTTGCCGGCGTAACAAACAGAATTAACGTGACTAAGGTAACAAAGTTTGGTTGGATTCCTTGGGAGCTGGGTTAGTTTTCCAGCTCAGGCTCCATGCCCTGGATGGGGACTAGCCCCTGGCTGCGTGTGCCCTCGGTGGGTCTCCAGCAGCCGAGGCCACGGGCGCTCGCGCGCCCGCGGGGCTGCGTGCAGCCACACGCTCTCCTCCGACCAAGCAGGAGCTCCCATCCCTTGGCAACGGGGCACAAACAGGAGAGTTCTGGGTGGCTGTTTGCAGGTTGTGGCTGGCAGTTGCTATGGTGCCTGACAGGCAGGTGAGAGAAGCCCTGGTGAGGGGCACTGCCAGCAGCTGGCTGTTCCTGCCCGCCTGGCACGCAAGGTTTTCCTTCCCACCCTCTGCCCAGAGAGCAAAGGAGGCCGAATGGACGCGCACAGGTGCGTGTTTGGCCTCGGGGCAGCAGCATCCTGCAAAGGCAGGTGCCGAAGGAAGGTGGCATTTCTCTTGGCTTGCATTTTGGATACACTCTGCTGTCAGCCGAGCACAGGCCTTCTGCCAGGAGGACAACAGCGGCACTGTTCCTCCCACGTGGTGGAAATCCTTCTGCACAGATAACAAATGCTGGTTTCCTTATATCTCCTGCCAGTGCTTCTGAGAAAGCCTCGGCATCTCACTTTACTCAGAAACATAGCATGGTCCCCATGTCAAAATTAGATGGTCTTGGAATGCTGTTTTTTACAAGTATGTGTTGAAAAAAGCCCCAGAGACAGCTTGTTTGCAAACCTGGGATTTTGCTTTGTTCTGAGTTTTAAGGACAGGACTGACACTGAAAGCCATCCCGTCCCAACCTGCAAAAAAATTCCTTTCAAAGAGAATAATCAGAATCACTAAATCCACTAAATTTCCATGGTGATGCCCACCACAGGGGTCTGAGCAGCCCATTTGCCTGATTTCAAAGTGATGGCTTTCAACACTACCCAACAATCACAAATCTGCCAAGGTACAGATTGTATTCGCCCTCTGAAGATCCTCTCACCACCTCTCTCTTCTTTTTTTTGTGCAGTTCCTCTCAGTCTAGATGGCCCTTGACTATTTCTGGGAGAAGGAATGAGAGAATTTTGGATGCCTCTTTGAATTTTATGAATCAGCCTGGCAAGTTAATGGGAAAAGCATTCTCCTGATTGAATTAGAATTAACCATAGCAACAGGATATCTCAAAACATTTTTGTTTTTCTCAGTTAAGAAAGGAGAAAAACACTTCAGATTAACCTGGATAATTTGCTTGACCTGAAACAAAATTATTCATTTTAGATTTGAGTTTGTAAAACTTTTGATCTACTTGCCCTTCTTTAAGGTTGAGAGCATAAAAACAAAGACTTTCTAGGAAAGGAAATTTTCCTGCAGAAAAGTGTCTCAAGTTTAATTTTATAGATTAAAGTGTTTTAAATGGTAAAAAAATTGATCCAATTGATCCAATTGATCCTTAAAAGCACATTTGGTGTTCTCAGCATTTCTCAGTGTACATAGAAAAGAAATTAAATAGTAATTCTACCTTTATATCCTCTGGACTACTTAAGAGCTCAAGAGGTAATGAGAACATTTTTCTGGCTGTGTTTTAGGGTCTAACCTGAAGCAAACTTTTGCTGAGGTGCCAGTGCTCTTGTCTCAACAATGTTCCATTTGAGTGAACTTATTCCAGGTTTACACCACCACACTTTGAAGAGTGTAAGGCCTTAGAAATCAATGTCTGCTTTGTGTTCCTGTGACAATGGTTTACAGTTGCCAAAACCACAATCTTTTTCCACAATATAAATAAAAATTGGACATGCAGGGTTAAGATTAGATGCCATTCCCTTTCCCTTCGGCTCTTGTGAACAGCAGGCTTTTGGAAGAAAAAGGAGGAATCAGGAATCTAGGAATCAGGAAAAGAGATAACGTGTCCTTAGTGGGGGAAGACATACAAAACCTGGATTTCCAGTGTGATAAGAAACAGCCTTCTGAACCAACAGTGTCAAAAATCACTGCATTTCACAAAGGGAAAAGGGCATTTTTCAGAAAGTCTTTCCAGAACATCAGATTTTCCTGTGAGATTGTGCCCCACACGTCCAAATGCACTCGTGATCTTCTGCCCAGTACACCAGAAACACTGTCAAGGTGCTTTCCTAGTGAGGTCACGGGAGCTTCCCAGTCATCAGATCCTCATTTCCACATGCTGGCGAGGCCGGAGCTGTGCTTCCTCGGGAGGCGATGACACTGGGGTGACACGGATTTCACGGTGTGATTAACACAGCGATCAGGTGCGCGGATAACCAGAGGCACAGCGCGCACTGCTCGGCACACACGGGTGTCGTCAGACCCAGCGAGGGGTTCCAGCCAGCAGGACTGGCTTGTCGTGGGTGGGATAAACCCACGGCTAACAATAGGTTTACTCATGGCACTCCTTTGTAAAAGCTGCAGGTAATTGCTCAGGTTACACCGCATGTTTCGTCAGAGCCGTGAAACCGACCTGTGCTCTGTGTCAATTCGCTTTTGTCCCGCTCATCAAAGGCAGAATGGGCTGTCATTATTTCCAACATAGGACAGAGGTGAGAAAACTGCCTTGAATACACCTAACAAACAGCAAAATGCAGCTTTCCTTCCTCTGTTCTGGTTTTCTTTCTGTTGTTGTTTTTTTGTTGGGTAGTTACACCACAAAGCTCTGTGGAAGACTTGTGTTTTCCAACCAACATCATCTTAAAACACAAAACCTATTGATTTTGTGGAAAACACAAGTCAAGGCACAACAGGATTTTTGACCTATTTTTAAAAATAAAATGTATTAATCAGCACTGTCAACAAATATTTAAACTACTAGAAATGGAAAAGAAACAGATTTCTGCTGTTTTAAATCTTTAGGATTCCTAAAGTCACTATGCCATCAAATTTCCTATCCATTTAAAATTAAAAATTAGATTTGATTAGAAATTTTAAGGTATTCACTCAGAACATATTCACTCTTTTTTTTTTTTTTTTTTTAAGAAAACCATTTCCTCTTGGCAGGATGGTTTGAAGCTCTGTGTTGCAGAATATTAAAGCAAATGTGGCTGCCCCTGGTTAATTCACCAGGAACTCAGTTTGTGAAAACTTTCCTATTTGGCTGCCTTTAATGCGTCTGTCAGCACATTCCTAATTATTGGCTCAAATAGCTGCTGTTGTAATACAGATGTTTTCAAAATTTTGATAGAAGCTAGAATAATTTAAAACACGTTTTTCCAAATACATTGAGCGTAACTGTGAAGGGGGTTCCTGTGCTGTGAACTTTCTGGCTTTTGTGGGGTTAATTTTTTTTAATTACTTTTAATCTGTTGCATTTTTATCTTTCCTTTACTGTATTGTTACATCAGTCTTTAAAAGCTGGTGGTAAAACTCCAACAGTTTTTGACAAAAGAGAAAGAGAAAAAAAAAAAAAATTGCACTGGTTCCAGATGACCAGAAGGCAAAAAATGTTGGTGGTCCTGTTCCCTTTGGTCCTACAAGGAAATAAGAAGAGTTTTTATTTCTATTTAAATGCTTAGAAGGGGGGGATTAGTCTATCAAATACAATCTCATAACACAGTTTTGGAAGGGGTTGTAAGGAAATGACATTTCTATTAGCATTTGGGGGCTATTAAAACATGGATCATAACAGCAATATCTAAAATATACTTAGTTTGAGAACTGACCCAAAGTGCCACACCATAATACCAAAATGAGCATTTTTCATCACAGAAATTTGCGTACTGTGGACTAAGCAGCACAGCAAAACCAGACTTTCTCAGCATTTGATCTATTTCTGTTTGAGCTTAAGTATTTTTGGGAGGAAGGAAGGAAGGAAGGGAGGGAGGGAGGGAGGGAGGGAGGGAGGGAGGGAGGGAGGGAGGGAGGGAGGGAGGGAGGGAGGGAGGGAGGGAGGGAGGGAGGGAGGGAGGAGGGGGGGGAGGGGGGGGGGGGGGAGGAGAGGGGGGGGGGGGGAAGAGGGGGAGTGGGAGAAAGAGAGAGGGAAGGAGGAGAGGAAGGAAGGAAGGAAGGGGCGGAAGGGGCGGAAGGTGCGGAAGGTGCGGAAGGAAGGAAAGAAGGAAGGAAGGAAGGAAACATTAGAAACATTAAGGTCAGAAAAGGCGTCTAACATCATTGATTCCAACCATTAACCTGGCACTGAACCATGGCAGATGACCATGGCTACTTGCAATATCAAGGACGTTTACGGTGCTGTCCATTGTGAACAAGGGATGACAAGTCCAGTTATCCGAAACAATCCAGAGGTATGGATGTGTTCTTATATAAAGTATCTGTACAGATGTGGGCTGGGAAGGGTTTCCAAAAGAAGCTGAGAATCTGCTCAGTGCTGAATCCATTCTCCACAGAAAGGACACAGCTCTGTTTTTGTACTTCAGACTCAGTTGATTCAGACTGTGATCAATTCCTACTCCCCCTCACGGCTAATTAAGTTTTTGATGTAATTCTGTGAATTCAAGGTGAGGGATCCTGTCATCCAAGTCAAAGGCTAACAGCTTAACTCCACTGACCTGATTATTATGGTATTTACAATGGTTTAGAACCCACTTTTGCAACACAGGTGCTCTCACTCTTACATTGCAACTACTACATTTGGCTTTAATGTCAGATTAATTTCTGATCCGTGAATACATTTGTGGATGTGGATGTGTGCTGTGTACACATGAACATTTAAAAACCTGGTTTTTGAAGCACACAAGGAAGATAAGTGTGAAGATCACTCTCTTCCTGGGTACTGGGTTAGGGTTTTCTTCCAGAATCAAAACCTCCTTGTTCTTGGGAAGCAGCAGTGAGGAAATGGTTCCATTCACACAGGCTGACTCAGAGTCTGCACTGGGTTTTTTTGTGCTAATAGAATCTAAATTGCAGTGAATCAGAGGAGCTAAGTAGAATGAGACAAAGGGCATGCTGGAAAGACTTAAACCAGTCAGATGCTGCAGACACTGTGGCTCACCTTGAGCTGATAATACTTTACAAAAGACTTTAAAACACAGGGACGTTATTTTGTTCTTTGGTGACAGTGCAGTGCATTTTCCCATTCTCTGGCTGCTGTCCATGCAATAGGCTGTGGAGTTGGTAATAGGAGTAAATGCTGAAAAGCCCATGCTTCTCCAAAAATGTGTTTGCTTGGGTAAAAAGCTACGTTCTGCAATACAAGTGGGCTTATTTATTGTGAGTATTTCTAAAGATGCCAGTCAAGGTCACAAGATTAAGTTACTCATGTGCAAATACATCTGGGATGACACATCCTCTGTTGAACCACTTCCTGTGAAATTAGATGTGAGCAGCACTAAGGAGCATGTCAGAGATGGGAAGAGATGAAATTACTCTCTCCAAGGCGTGGAGTTGCCTGCCACTCTCCCCAACACCACGTGTGTGATGCAGCAGATAAAAAGGGAGTTTAACCCCACAGTGTTGCTGAGGCATCTCTTGATGCAGAAGCATCTGGCTGGACACTGCAGATTCTCCACCTGGATTAGCCATCTTGGTTCTTTAAATGGCATTTATAAAGGGTAACCTTCACTGGATTCACATAAAATTGGTGTCTGTTGTCTCTCCTCCTTTTCCAGAGCAATACTCCTGTAGCTGTATCTTGTGGCACACAGAGAGTCAGGGAGGGACCCTGCCTGCTCCATGTGGCTCTGTGCTCTGCTCAGGCACAAGGCTCCTGAAATCAGCCTTTAATGGGTCACACTGTATGTGGTTTTTTCCCTTAGTCATGCCCATTTGTGGGTCACAGGAATCCTAGGCTGAATGCTACATAAAAACTCCTGTCGATGTTTTGTGTTTATCCTGTGAGGTCACATCTACGTTTACAGCTCATTTCTTAAGACCCACATAGGCCACAAATAAATTTTCAGAATCTACTCTGAAAGAGTGCTGAAAGCACCAAATAAATGACTTTTATCTGAAATATGGGATATTTTCATCTGGTGCTACCTAGACCCTCTTTTTACTTTCACAGAACAAAACTCTCCTCTGAATTCCTATGTAAAATTCTGTTTTTGCTGTGGCAAGCTTCCTTTTGTTCATGCACCAAGGGAAACGCTGCATTAGGCCAAATGACCCAATGTTGTTTAGGAAAATTTATAACTTCTCAGGGCACTTGTTATGAAAGTTCATCTGATTAAAGCTCGTTAGGAAGCAAATCTCAGGATGAAAGGAGGCTTTTGTGAACTTTTCTCTGAAAGCACTTTAATCCCTAATAAGATACAGTGTGATACAGAGCATGTTACTGGTTTGACCTGTGGTAATGCTGCTGAAATTATTCAAGGGCTGAGTTTGTCAACATTAATCTGTAATCTTCTTTTTATAGGCAGAGTTCAAATTTATTTTATTGTGTTCATCCTCACTTTCTCGTCTCTAAAAGCCAAGGGGACAAAAGAGGAAAAACACTGGTGTGGCATTAGTGGAACTTGCCATGGGTGACAATTTCACTTTCTTTCCAAGTCATACCTCAAAGCAAACTCTGCAATCTGTCAAAGCCTAGTCCTTAGCAAACCACTGGTGATACTGCTATAGAGGGAGGAAACACCAGTGGTTAAAATCCTAAGTCCAAACAGAACCTTTCCCCATCATGAAGAGAGTAGTGGACAAAAATTTCTCTCAGCAGTGGAACACCTGATCTGGATTCTTCCTTTCCAGGCCGTTTAATCCATGCACAGATGGAATGGGCAAATGCCTCATTCCATTTCATGAACTCTTCCCTGCCTCTGTGCGGGACACAGAACCATCTGCATTGTTTATTTATATATCTTTCCTATTTTCTCTATTTGCCACTTTTTTATTTTCTCTGTATTTTTGCCTTTAGTGGTATCATAATCCCAACTCTTAGTTTGAACCGTATCTCTTTATCTAGTCAAGACAATTTTCTCTGGTTATAAATTTCATGAGAAGCTCACAGAAGGTATTTGCTTCTTTCTTGCATTAGTCTTCCAGCTTAGTCTAGGGTAAGCACAGAGCAAGAATAGGACTAGAATATTGTAGGTTTACATGAGAATTTTATCATAATTTGCAGAGTAAAGGCTCAAGATATCACCTTCCGGATATAAACTTGATACAGACACTATGGACCCAGGTGGAATTTGGAAAGAAGACACTCTGAGTTTTTTACACTTTAAGTAATCTTTCACGTGTTCTCTCATTGCCCTTGCCTGTGGGCAAAAAGGTGAGAGGAGCTGTAATTGGGTTAATCCTCTGTATTGTGCTAACAGGCGTAGGAAAACACAGCCTGCTCCAAGATATCTAAATAAACTCCGTTTACGATGTTCTGACTCTGCAGCCAGATTTTTTAAAACTTGACACCTCTTTGGGGATAATGCTATCAAAATAGCTCATCCTCCTCTCAAAAGGAGAAAATTCCTGCTGGCTTGTTGCTAATCCAAGTTTTGCAGGCACCTTTGCATGATTTATTTAGTTTTAGGGCCTGCCCTTTCCACATCACCTTCTCTTCACTTCATATTTTCATCCTTTTAGCGATATTTTGTGTCTTACAGACGTTTTATACACCTTGGGATTAACGCACTGTGATGTCTTCCACCCCTAAATGTATTGAGACAGCTAATTTTGATCCAGAGCCTGTAGAGATTAAAGCTTCTCTTTGCAGCTGCCTTGTTTCCTTGCTCTCCCCACTGCCAAATTCTCTTTACTATGACTTTATTCCAGCTTTGCCTTCTAAGAGGAGGCTTGACACTTCCTCGCCCATGAATCATCTTCCTTCATCGCACTTCTACTTTTCTTCTAAAACCCTGGGTAAACACTTCCTCCACAGGTTGTTCAGGAAATGTTAAACCAAGCCTGCAGAACACTACACGTTTCCTCCATAGAAATGTCATTAATTCCTGAAATGACTGCTGATTTTTTTTTTCCCCCAGAAAAAATCATTCAAACTGATGTCCTGAAAATTTGATCGTGGTGCTTCAGAACTACAAAATAAGAACAAGCAAAGGCTGGATTTTCTTCCAGCCTTGCATGCTGATTACATTATTACACCTAGAGATGAAATTCTTTATTTCTCACCAGTGAATTGAGAAGTCTCCTCTCCTTTTACTGGGGAAAGAACAAAATTGTGGAGTGAGTTATGATAAATATTGAACTTGTATACCTGAAGACAGACTGAGGATGCTAAACACAAAATTACACCAGATGTCCTCTGTGAACACAACCAGCTTATTACACAAGTACAGACTTCTTTCACTGCAGTTTAAGATCTTATACTGAAGTCTAAATTTCAGCAAAATTCATTGTGTATACACAAACTTGTGTGTAGAATCTGGTTCCAGGCTATTCCCAGTGTTGCATCCTTGTTTGTCACTTGAGCTGTTCTTCAGAGGTGATGGAACAGGAGCAGTGGCTTGGATTTTGGATGCAACCTTTCAAGGTTTTTCTCTGCTTGAGATTTCTTTTATCACTGTACTTTTATATGTATTTTGTGTACAAAACCTGCTGTCTTACCTGAGGCTTAGGCTGACCAGTAATATTTAGCTGCAGACCAATGTAGCCTCTTTGGAAGACTTAAGCTGAAGGTTTGGGTACATATTTGACAGTGGTCACAGTCTTACAAGCCCTTGTGAGGTCTTACATCGCCAGTTTTAATGCCATTTACAAGTTTGGGAACCTTTGTAAAGTCTCATCCATCTGCAAATGGCATCTCAGCCAGAAGAGGGGTACTCCAGGTTCTGATAACTTCAGGGCAGCTCTGATAGCTTCCTGGTTCAGATTCAAGCTTAGTGGTGTTTTTTTCTGTGCCTCAGTAAGAGGCTTCTGGCCAGAAAAATAAAAATACTTCCTCCCACACTACTTTTAAGGACACTGTTTTTGTTCATTTGTAGTTGATTTCAACTTTCCTTACATGTTTTGGCTTCCATTGCTGATTTTACTGGAAGTAGATTCCAGCCAGCTGATTCAGAGATGGGATTATTACAGCTTTAAGGGAAGACATGTGATCCCTTTCTTCTTTCTGAGGAAAACTCTCAGTGCAAGCCCTAAATTCAAAGGTGATATTTTGGTTGGATTCACAACTCTTGGTACTCTAAATTCAGGCCTTCTTTGAAAACAAGTTAATGTGTTAATTCTGAAAACCTAACGATGAAACTCCAGGGGAAATCTTTTTTTAGCCACTTATTCCGTGGGTTTTGTTCTGACAGATTTCCTACATTTACCCCATGATTTGTTAGGTTTTATGGATACTCCAACCTTTAGACCTATCCATCAGCTCCGTTCCTGCAAGCTGAATCTCTGGTTTGAATCTCCCAAAATCGTTTGAATACCATCAGTCTTGTGATTAATACTCATTCTGACATGGGATTTTTTGGCTCCTGCATCCATCTTTTCTTAACCCAGCTGTGTGTTTGTGCCTGCTGACTTGGTGCAACCTTTCTACAGCATCTTTCACTGTTGCCTGTTGTGCTGCCATGCCTTGACAAGAGGTAGGGAGGGGAAAGGAGCATCTTCCCATTGTGTGACCTGTTTCCT
Source organism: Callaeas wilsoni (assembly GCA_013398955.1). Taxonomy (NCBI): domain Eukaryota; kingdom Metazoa; phylum Chordata; class Aves; order Passeriformes; family Callaeidae; genus Callaeas; species Callaeas wilsoni. Next base: position 76,236 of record VWPU01009596.1, on the reverse strand, counting down.
CCGCCTCCATTGTGTGCCACGTTTGGCCTCTTACATCTTCTGTGATTAACGGGAGTAAGTCCTGGCTTGAGCTTGTGCCTGTAGGGCCCCTTGCAATTATCATCAGGCACCCACAAGTCTTGCCAACTTTGCAAAAACTGTATGTTACACAAATCTCAGGCCCCAAAAGAATCTGTCCTCTTTCCTTCCCTGTTTTTCCTTTCATTTTTTGGTAACTATTCAGTTACCGTTTTCTGTTCCTCCAAATAAACCAGTTTTTCACACCCTACACTCTACTGCTTTACAAAGTGAATATTTTTAAGCAGAAGGCCCAAAAAAGTCATCAGGCTGACATTGCAGAATGATTTCTAGTCTCCTTTTTTCTGTGCTCCCTTTCAAAATAATTTTTTCCAAGCACTGTATTTTCCCAAGAGCTTCTGGGCTGTTTTGCTTCTTAGTCTCCTCCAGCAGATAAAACCTCTTTTCTCTCAAGATTTCTTGTACTAGAACATGGAAGCAGAATCCACTTAAATATTTCATGTTCATTGAGGGGACATTTTGCTGTACTTGAAGAAATTTGAGATGTTTTGGTGAAATTAGCTATAATTTGACCAGAGTCACAGACCTCTGAAGAGCTTCCTCTGAACATGTAAATAAAATGCAATTTTCTTGCTCATTTCCTCAAGTGCAGTGTGCTGTAAAACAGCGTTTTTCACATGGTTTTGACTTGTAGACACAGTGACTTGAGATACAACTGGGCTCACCAGTCCCACAACTGGAGAACAAATTTAAAAAAATTTCCTGCTAAAGGGTTTGAAGATCCAAAACTTAGGTGCTAAATACATGATCTCCAATGTGTTTCCTTCATGACAGGAATCCAGAGGACTGTGTGAAGTATCCAGTCTTCCTACAAACTGTTTGGGAAGAGATTATAGCTTCATAGGGAGACCAAGACTAAGGAAGGAGACGTGATCATGGGCAATAAAAAAAGATGAAATGAACTGTGGAAGCTAGGGGTCTGTCTGAGACCTCACCATTCTTAGTCATCAATGTTTTACCCAGATTTTTTACTCAGTTTCACTGACCTCTTATCTCTACAGAACTCACCCATAACAATGAAAAACCAAGTTCAGTACAGTCTGCTCCCTGCTAGCATACATCTCCTTGCTTCTTTTCAAACTGTAGTAGCTATCAAATAATGGAATGATAACATTGATTAAGTTGGAAAATACCCCTAAGATCAGTGAGCCCAGCCATTAATCCAACACTGACAAGCCCGACACTAAATTATGGCCCCAAGTGCCACATCCATGTTTTTTACACCCTCCAGGCATGGTGAATAATCTACTTCCCTGAGCAGCCTCTTTCAATGCTTGACCGCCCTTTCAGTGAAGAGGTTTTTATTAACATCCAATCTACACCTACTCTGGCACAACTTGAGGCTGTTCCCCTCATCCTGTCCCTGTTCCCTGGGAGCAGAGCCCGCCCCCCCCGGCTGTCCCCTCCTGTCAGGGAGTTGTGCAGAGCCACAAGGTCCCCCCTGAGCCTCCTTTTCTCCAGGCTGCGCCCCTTTCCCAGCTCCCTCAGCCGCTCCTGGGGCTCCAGTCCCTTCCCAGCTCCGTTCCCCTCTCTGGACACGCTCCAGCCCCTCAGTTCCTTGTCCTGAGGGGCCCAGAAGTGGCCACAGCACTCGAGGTGTGGCCCCAGCAGTGCCCAGCACCGGGACGGTCACTGCCCTGTGGCTGGCACAGCCCAGGGGCGATTGGCCTTCTTGGCCACCTGGGCACCCCTGGGCTCGTGTCCAGCTGCCGTCACCAGCACCCCCAGGGCCTTTTCCCAGACAGTTTTCCAGTCACTCTGCCAATCCTGAGGCTTCTTAACATTGCAGTTTCAGACTGCAATGCCACATGTCTGTGTCAGATCTAGTCCTCAGATCACGGACTCCACTAGACCCCATGGACATGCTGAAAATGGATTAGTGAACATGAAGGCATGGCCTGATATGCTTTGTTTATGTATTTTCCCAGCAAAATATTGCACAGGTCTGATGAACTGCCTCTGTTCAGACAATAAGCTTTGCTGCATGTACTTCCTACACAACCTTAAAGAGGAGTCACTGGCCTGATGCACCTCATGTTGTTCTGGCCAGGATGTTTCCCACTAATTTGAAGGGTAATCAGAAGCAGCCCAATATTAAAATCTTGAGAGTAAAATAAGGGGGAAATACTAGCTATACGCCAACCCTTAGCAAAATGGCCCTCCCGTTTAAACAGAAGTGGTAATTAAAGTAAACTGAGTGTACTTTAAAAGTCTCTGTTGCTCTGTCCATCACTCATCAGCATTGCCTTTTTGTGTAATTATCATTATTCAAATAATCAAAATGTTCCATGAACTAGAACTTCTTGGAAAACCTCTGCTAAGAAATTAGATGTTTATCCTCAACTGCACAGGATATATTTATAACCTGGAATATAAAAGTCGTCCTGAGGAACTCAGTGATTCTGTGGATCTGCTGGCACAGGATTTAATCTACTCTAAGATGATTACACCCAAAACTAAAGGAGGTTAGGTAATGGTAGAAGCTAATGGACCAAACTGTGCTGTATACATCCTGTGCAATTCTGCTGAACTCACCTGACTGCACAAAGTACGGCAGAGGCAGAATTTATTCTGACAGGCCTCAACTCAAACACAGTCTTCAAAGTAAGTTTTGGAGTTTGATGCCCAGGTCAAGTTCTTCATGTACATTTTAGCATTCATCGTTCTCCGTTCACCTCTGGGACAAAGAGTTTTGGAGAAGGGTGTTCAGACATGGTCCAGGAAAGGAAGGACCTTAACATTCACTATTTCAAAGGAAAAAAATATTAATAAATCAGTGCAAAAAGTTAATATTTATTGCAGTTGTGTAGTTTGAAAGAGGTAGATTTTCTATCCCTGGCATTCTTCCAGTGCAACTTGTCAAACCAGGTTACATATGAAATGTGCCTGCAGCCAAAAATGTGAGAACTCAGCGTGACGATGTGCAGAGGCTTGTTTGATTTGGGGTGATTTTCACTTTTCATCAAAGAAACTATATGATCCTCTTTCATGGGTAATATTTCCAAGGCTCATTATTATTCCCTTGTTTGCTTTGGTTACTGGGGCTCAATGGAGGAAACACTTAATTTCTTCATTATGAGACACTTTTTGTCAAGGTGCAATGTTGTGCTTTGTTCTTTAGACTTCTGATCCATAAAACCCTCCCAGGCTTTGCCATGTTTATTGACACCCAAGGGAATCTGCATTGCATAACGTGTCAGACTTGATTTGTTTGTTTTTCCTTCCCAATTGTCTCTGTTTTTCTAGGGAAATAGTCTCCAACATTATTTTTTTCAGACACAACGACAAAGCTTTTGTTTGAAACATTACTGATTTCACAGCATGAAGAGATTTGTTTCGTATGTCAACATCAACATGAGATAAATAATCAATTTACTCTGTTTCTGCTTAAAGGTGGAAGCACACAGATCAAGAGTTGCAATTTATTTAAACGAGCTAGCTCAACAGGCTGTGATTGTCCAAGCACACTTCTAATTAATTTTTAAATAGAAAGAACTATCATAGTTTTTCTATTTGAATGAGAATTCTGTTTGCCAGACAAAGTAGTTGCAGCAACTTACATATGATTTTAGTGATCTTGTCGATTTTTATGCACTATATTATTTTAATCTTTCACTACTTCATGGCTACAAAGAGATACTTGCACCAAAGAGAGAAAAGAAATCCAGAGGTCCATGCCATGACAGGTTTTCAGAGTTTCTGCGTGTGAAAAAACAGTTCTGCATACACTGTTTTACATTTTTATTTAAGTTCTTGCTTTCCAGTTAGTGGAAATTTGTTATAACTTGTCAGATGAGAAAGTAATGAATAAATATTGAGTGTTAATTAAAAAATATTATGGTTTTGTAAAGTGTCCTTTCCATCTGTTCTGATTGTTCTTCATTGTTCAAACACATTTTCCCTTCCCTATCACACAGTACTTTTAGTCCTGACAGTTTCAGTTTTCAGTCCTCCTAATTCACACAAGATTTATTGTTTCACCTGAAAGAATCTTCTGTCCTGCCCTGATTTCCAAAGACTGTAAAAAAACCCTCTTTCCTTTTTAGCTCTGGAGGTTGGAATCACATCTCATTGGCCATATAAAAGTTCCTTTTCCACAGCCTTCCTTATTGAGTTTTCTTGCAGATTCTCCTCTTGAAATAACCCTTTTGAATCTTCTATCCCCCTTCTCCCTCATTTTGTCAAAGGAATGAAAGTGCAACTCATTTCCCTTCCTTCATGTATTCAGCCAAGTTTCTCCTGCCTAGAATATGTTGCTCATGGAAGTCAGTTTAGCAGACAAACTATTTTCCTGGCAGTTTTGTTCTTCTCTTTGTCTGGTTAGGTGGGGATGCTCATCTTTTAAAAATCATTTATGCAAGGTATACAACTCCCAGTATTTGTTGTTTCTTCTGTTATAAGCATTCATCAGTGCTGACACTTGTCAGGACCCCTATGCTGAATTTACCTGCAACTTGCAACAGCAGGGTGGAAATAAAACTAAATTGAGAGATGTCAGGCTACTTATTCTGTAGAACACATATGCTGTGCAAAACATGAAAAGCCTAGGGTCTTCTAAAATCACAAGAGTCGACTGAAGGGGAAAAGACAACCATTTTTTGAGTGAGAGGAAGGAGGAGAACAACCTGACAGCAGTGAAGTGGGGGAGCAAGCTTCCAGAACAGGTTGGAGCTGGTTGTTTTGCACCCAACAACAGCTGATTATGCTGTGCCAATTGGCTGCAACCCTGACAGCAGGTGAAGCTCATTTCTGTCAGACTCCTTGACTCTGAGTGGTTCCAGCAACGTAGATACTGGTGATGGACCAAAGAGAGAGAGAGAGAGAGAGAGATAGGATCTGCTCCATTATTTTGCTCGAAGCAGCTTAGGCCCAATTTTTTAATTAACAAAATGTTAACTAGGGTCTGGCTATCCCTGGCTGTTTGCTGTGCAGGGAGAGTATTCAAATTGCCAGGCACACTTACTCACACTGAGTGAAACCACTGGAATTGTGTACTGCTGCCCCAGGACAGGGCAAACGAAGAAGGGACACTACCAACAGGAGAATTTTGATCAGGAAGTGGGGGAAGAGGAGGGAAACAGCATACAGGGAAGGGAAGGGAAGGGAAGGGAAGGGAAGGGAAGGGAAGATCCTCTTAAAGACAGCTTAGGAACACCACGCTACTTTCAAGAAAGCAGTGGTCTAACCAGCCAAAATATAAAAAAAAATATTTCGAAGTAAATATCTCCTATGACCAAGCTAGATTTGATCTCATCTGAGAACATGGAGAAAGTACTAGAAAATGATAGCATTCCTTTCATCCAGGGGGAAATCGGCTTTTGGAAGCCAGTGCGATATTGACAACTTTTCACAATGTTGTCCCAGACTGCAAACTGAGTGAAAACCCTCTCCAAAGAAAGGATTCTGGTCTCAATCCAAGTCCCACCCATTATCCTCTGCAGAGTGAGTCAGAGCTTCCCAAACATCCACAATGTTGTGTCAACACTTTCTCGTATGAAAGGAAAAGTGTCCTCTACCCTGGAGTCTTGTAGCAGATAAAAATAATTTCAAATACATGTTGAGCTGGAGTTTCTAAAACCCAGTCTCCAAGTAAAATCTCAAGTTTAGGAAGCAGGTTCCTGGTGTGATCAAGCAGAAGGTAGAGGAACAGAGCTGCTAAGGAGTTCTTACTGAAAGCAAGTTCCTGGCTTTCTCGGCTCTACAAAATTCCTTCTCTCTTCTTCCTAATCCCGCCACCATGACTGAGCAATGTGTTCCAATACTATTTCAATATATGACTAACGCAATTAAATTAATGTTTCACTCCTTCCTCACATAAACCTGAAAATAAACTATAATTCCACCATGAGTGAACCAAGGCACGTGAGGCCTCCCTTGAAAAATTCTGATGCAAAAGAAAATGCAGAATTTTGCAGACGTAGCAAAAGCAGTAACAACAGTTCAGCTTAGCGCATTTCTTCTACTCATGTTCAGTTCCAGCAGAAATATTCAGTTCCACTGAAGAGATGTGCTGTGGGAAGGCCAGCAGACCCTCAGGTCTTCCCTGCACATGCCCTGAGAAATGTGCCAGAAAAAGTGAATATCTTAGTGGCAGACATGTGATTGGAATTTTCAGAGGCAGAAAGCACCAGCTTCTCCTGAAAATCGAGGCACATCATTATCTATTTTTCTTAGAAAATGTTACAGTCAAAGTATATGCATGAGTGTATAAATATCCATATAATGTGCCTCACACATGCACACGTGTGTTTGTATGTATACATGCAATACATACATAAGTTTTAATTACTGCCCTTCACTTGTTTGTGCTTTCTGTCTTACTCCTGTTGAAGTCCCATTAAATTACACAGAAAATAATATAATGAAGCTTTTAAAATCTGTCCAGTTAGCACTTTAGGAAATTCAGAAAGATTGGAAAAAACAATGTAATTTACAAACATTTCTTTGGCTAACTTCATTATCTACATTCATGCATCTGCTTGATATAATATCTATTAAATATTAAGCTTAGGAAACGTACAGAAAATATTTCTAAGGTAGTTGTCCGGCTGACCACAGAACACTACCACAATTTTGTAATAAACGTTAAGACAAAGCTTGAATACTTTTCAGACATATGCTGTCTGAAAAAGCCACAGAGATTCACAGAACCATAGCATGGTTTGGCTTAGGAGACCTTCAAAGATCAGCTAATCCAAACGCCCTGCCATGGGCAGGGATGTCTTTCACTAGACTGTGTTGCTCAAGGCCCATCCAAACTGGCCTTGAATACTTCCAGTAATTTTGAATCCATGACTTTTCTGAAGAGCACGTTCCAGTGCCCTCACCACTCTCATTCCGAAAAATTTCTTCCTTATATCCAGCCTAAATCTACCCTCTTTCATTTTAAAATATCCTGTCACTACATGCTCTATAAAAAGCCTTTCTCCATCTATCTTATAAGCCCCTGTTACACATTGAAAGGCTGGAGTATATTCTTCCCAAATTCCTCTCGTCTCCAGGATGAACAACATCAATTCTCTCAGCCTGTCTTCACAGGAGAAGGGTTGCAGTCCTCTGATCATTTTGGTGGCCCTCCTATGGTCCTGCTGTAATAGATCCATGATCCATGTCTAATAATTTATTTACAGTGAACTGATTAATTAATCACATCCATGTCAGCTTTTAAAGTTTAGGTACTCTGTACAGATACTGTGGCATTTCATAATTTTACAATTGCTGTTTCAGAGATGCAGTCAGTCAAAAAATATGATTACACTTATGTGTATCCACTGACTTCTGTGTAGAATGAAATTATTTAGGTAGGAAAATACCCTTGGGATCATCAATTCCAGCTATTAACCTAGCATTGCCAAGGCCACCACTGACCCATGTCCCCAGGTGCCACATCTGCACATCTTTTAAATCCCTCCAGGAGTAGTGACTCAACCGTTTCCCCGGGCAGCCTTTTCCAATGCTTGACCACCCTTTCAATGAAGAATCTTTTCCTGATGTCTAAACTAAACGCCCCCAGTCACAGCCTGAGGTTATTTCCTCTTGGCTTATTACTTGCTACTTGGGAAAAGAGTATAGAAATTGATATAAATTCCCCCGGATTTAAACAGTATACATTTTACACAGGATCTTTTGTAAAATACGGAATTTGCAACAGTCACTTTCTGAATGTCTTCCCAAGTTTTAGAAATGAGTAAAACACTCATTTTCTTCCTTATATGCTGAAGGCTGCTTACTGTCAGAATTTCTGCACAAAAGACACCTGTCTGTCTAATGGCACATAATCTGTGGGTTTCCTTACCATGACCCTTTTACCCTGCTAAACCATAACTTTCCAGTCTGTCCTGAAAACGTGATTTCACTCTTTTCCAGAAGCAACAAGTGCTTCTTCTACCACCTGCACCGTGACCTGGAGCTGCGCAACGTTCTCTGGGATCACACCCCTTCTGCTAAGGCGGCTCCGCTTCCAGTAGCCACGCTTGACAAACTTTGGCTAAACTTACCCAAGAGGTTGTGCTCCCAGTGAGCTGAAGGCATGAAAAAAGTCATTGATAAGATGTGAGTCAGGGGTGCTTCATCCCAACGTGCGTAGAGCCCAGTGAGATCACCTGGCACCTTCCTACATAAATACATCAAAAGCATGTGTTGAACAGGTTTGATTAGGTAAATCTGTTGCACAATGATGGTGTTTGCTGGAGCTGAAAGAGGAATGAAAGGCTGGATTGCAGACGGATTCAAAAACGTGACAGTTGGGTTTCCATCCTTGCTTCAAGGACGTGGTGAAACCTGGAGTATTTGGATGGTGCTCAAAATTACCTTCAGATGAGGCCACTAGGCAGAACTCAGAGTGTGGTGTCACATTTCTAACAGCCTCAGGATTTTGCTGGATATTTCCAGCTTGCCATTACTCCCTGATATCCCAGCATATGGTTTGACGAACTATTTGAATTATCTTCAAAGCCCTTATAATTAGCTCAGTTTCTTTTGTCTCTGCAAATCTTGGCAAGTTATGTCTTGCAAATCAATCCCTTCATCTCTTCCAGCAAAGCATAAGGCAAAAACTGTGGAACATACAAAAATCAGGTGAGAACAAAGCACTCTCTTTTCAACACATGACATAGAGAGCGACTGTAGATATTAATTTTATTCAAGTATGCCCAAATGCAGTAGTCACTCTAAATTTCAGTCATCAAAATGCTAATAGCTGTTATTATCACTGGAATTAACCTTTATTTGTGCAACTCTAAACAAACTTGCAATGATCATTGTGTCCTTATGACAATATTTTTTTATTTCCCCCTCAAATTTTTATCTCCTGCTTTTGACCCATCAGACTTGAATGGCAGGAAGGACCTTGCTGTGGTCCATGACTCATTTCAGCTCTTCCCCAGCCACTCCCTGGGTGTGTTTTTGCTTGACCACCCTTTCAATGTTTTTTTTTTGTTTGTTTTTCTTTTTTTTTTTTTTTTTTTTTTTGATAGGAGCAACTCTTCTGCAATCTGAGGCTGTATAGCTCTGTAAGGATGTGGCATCACCTGCCTGCCAGGGGAAGGGACTACTGTGATTAACAATTTCAAGAGGAAAATGTGACACCCTTTCAAAAGGGTTACATTCACGAGGCTTCCTGGTGCAATTTCGACATGCTAAAGCGCTTTTAAAATATCCATCCAGATGCTCTGAGAAGTGCCACTCCTACAAAATGAAGATGCCTGGCTTCTGTGTTTGGTAATTGTTATTGGAAAACACCGTCCTTTGAAGGATGTCGTGTGCACAAGACTCACTCAGGCTGAAGTTTTTGCAGAGTTGGCTCAATTTGGTCATGATGAAGCAGCCATGAGCTACAGAATATCCCTCCACGTTTCCGGGGAGAGTTTTTGTTTCTCCAGCCTTTGTTTTCACAGGCAGACTTCTTGAGACAGAGGCTGACTCCTGCTGGTGGCATTTTGGAGCTCAGCACATGTGGGCATGCTAATTTCTTAGGTGGCACTCTAAAGTTTTTTCATTGAGAAAAACCTAAGAAAAATTGACATGATGCAGCATTTTCCTGGTCGCCAGGGCCAGTATTTCTTATTTATCGTAGCTGACATTTGACTCCTGGTCGGAGGAGATGGTTCATTAAGTCCACAGATGTTTCAAGTGGCTGCAGTGGTCCAAAATGGAACTAAAAAGTCTACACACCCTTCTGGGGACACACCTAGTCTCCTAAAAAGGAACAGTGTGAAGTGAACAAAGTATGTGAGAACAGGAAAAAAAGAGAAATGCCCAGCTCCAGAGCAGCTTGACATTTCGTCATGAAATTACAGACTTGCCTTTTCTTCACTGCGTGTTCTCTGCTTCAGAGCCAGAGGAAAACGTGTACTTAATCTGTGAATTGTCAAGGGAAATATTACATTGTGGTAAGAAACTGAAAAAAAACCTGTTCATGGGGGCACAGAAGACTCAGACGGCACTTGCTGTAAGATATTGAGTTCTTACATTTGACTTCCTACCTGCAGCAAAATAAGTGTTCAGTGCAGTGATGGCTGTGTGGTTCTGAAAGCAGCATTTGCTACATGAAAGGCAGTAAATGGCCAGTCACTTGAACAACAAACAAAAAGGAAACCCAGCCCCTCAGGTCAAAATACTGTTTCAAGCCTAGAGCTCAGGCACTTTTTTTGCCATTGCATTGCTATTAAACTTCAAAGCCTTCTCAGCCAATTGAAAAGTAAAGCATGAGCCAGAAGGAAGATCTTCTTTCTTTCTAAAAATCTCTGTAAATTGCAAAACTATAAGGTTTATATCACCAGTGATGATGGTCATTAATAAAAATCATCTAAGTTTTGTGTTCAGAGGAACGTGTAATAAAAAATCAGCTTTGGTGGAAGCATGGCAATGTACTCCCAAATTCTTTGATGATGGCAAACAAAATTCAGCCCATACGAAATGGCCCAAACACCAGCACTGCTTGAACATCCTTTGGGGTCACCAGTCAGGTATGGGCACAAGTTTATCCACCATATCTCTTAACAGAGATCACATCTGAGCCTTAAATGGTATTTGTGCAGCAACACTCTGATGTCAACAGCTCGCAGGCCAGCCTGGGAGATGAAAAGATTTTTAATGGATTATTTGTGTATTATCCAACAGCACCTTCAGCATCTTAAGGCAATCAAGATACCCCAATCTCAAACTCACATCTTCCTTGATACGTCAATTGCCTGGCTGGGTAATTTATTCTCCACATGCAGCCTTGACTCAGGGGGAGACGTCAGCACATGTGTAATCTCGAGCAGGTTCGTTGTCCCATTGATTTCAGCAGGTGACTCATACACCTGTGGAATTACAGCCGTGCTCTGGCTGTGTCGATGTGTTTGCCAGTGAGTGATCCCATGCAGCTCAAATTCCATTACAGCCCCCACCAGCTCGCTGTGAGCATTCTGTGCTTTTAAAATATTTAGCAGTGGGATCGCTGGGGACCACGCATTTACAGCTCGTGGGTCTTTGGGGAAGGAGGAGAATGCCGAACTGGAAGTCAGGCTGCTCACAAAGCACTTACTCCAACAGTTTTATAATTACTTTTGTGCCCCCTTCCTAATCCAACCACTCTTTAGCTGTAATTTTATTTTTGCTTTTGTATTTTGAGTTTGGGTTTTGTTTGTTTGTTTTTTCAAGGTGAAGGTAGTAATTAATTGTTGTTTGTTTTCTGTTTGAAAATACAGCTGGACTGTTTCCTTTGCAGGGTAAACGTCCTTTTGGAAGTTCCCTATGTCCATGCGTTTGCAGAATCCTCCTCTTCCCTAAATGACCTAAGCACATCCTGCTCATGTATCCAGGTAGGCATTTGGCAGGATCACAATTTAACAGCATAAACTATTTCTGCTGGGATTAGCAGGCTCTTCCCACCGGCTTTTTGCTGTCAAGGCAGAGGTGCAGCAGAAAGGACCACGAGATGGCAGTACTGCATGAGCAATTGGATGAAAAACCAGCATTTTTCAGAATTAATTTCTAGGGAAACAGGTTTTCTACTGGCGCCTTCAGAGCTCGTTGCAAATTCAGTCTGCCCTCAGCCTGCTTTGCAAATCTGTATCCCCCAAATTATGAAGTGAGGTGGTTAATGGCTCAAATTCTTCTGCTAACAAAATATTGTTTTTTGTTTAAGCACAGTATGTACCAGCATGAAACATGACACAATGTTTTAAGATACCACAGAAAGCCTGTAACTAGGAGATATGATTTCCCCTTGTCTTCTGTCTTGAGAGTGGAAGAGTTCAGAAGAAAAGCAGTGCAAAAATACCGAATTTCACTGCAGAGCAGAAGAGGAATGAGTTCTTTGCAAATATTTTTATAGAACTGATCTTCCTTGGCAAGGGAATGATCTCCAGTGTCAGCACAGCAGAGTTAATTACAGAGGGGAAAATAACGTGCTAATGTAGCTAAATTGTTCTCAGTCTCCTGAGGCTGAAGAACCGGGTAATTTCTGCATAGTGGTCAGTCCTGCACTGGCAATATGAGTGTAAGGCTGACTCAGAAGGCAGTAGGAATGTCTGAGCAATAAATGCTGACCTTTAGATATCTGAGGAATTGGATCTTTCCTCTGCCCCTTCACTCTGTGCTGGCACTAAGGAAAAATGCCTTTTGTGAATGAAGTAGTCGCAGTGAGTTGTGGAACACCAGTGTAGGAATGCCTTGTCTTCCCAAACCTTGTGCCTCCAAACTGTTTCTTTCCTTCCTCCAGGTGAAGCAAAACAGCCTTCAGCTTCATCACTTTGAGTTATGACCGTATTCTATATTGATGTGGCACCTCCTGCCAGCCTTCTTTCTGGTGCTCAACAGCCTTCTGTCTGTGAAAGCAGAGTGACAAATAGCTCTTTCCTTCAGATACGAAGAAACAGGTGTGCTGTGCAATGCAGGAGAAAAAACGTGAAAAGGAAATAAATGAGGAATTATTCAAATGGGCAGGAGCTACCACCTATCCTAAAAGGAAACCTGCCATCACATCCTGGAGATTAATGCACTATGATCCAACGTGATATGACCAAGCAAACTGAAGACTGAAGCACTCACTGAAGGTGGGTTTCCTTTCCTCCATAAGAAGAGACAGGAGGAGGAAACAAATGGTTTCTCTCTGCTTGATATTTAACAAATAACAGACACCTTTCCTCATAATTTTTCCTCAGGAGGATGCAAAGCAACCATTTCACTGGCAATGTTTGCTCTTGGACATGTTCAACCAGAGGAGCAGTCAGCAGCACTAAAGCACACACAAGATCCTGTCAGATCCATCACTTCATCCCCGGCATGGTTAAAGGCTAATTGAGAGAAATACATTCCTACACAATGGCTAATGCGAACAGATTCGTGCATGCGTGTGTTTGTTTACAGAAATACATGTACATTCATTTTGTTGTTTTATTTTGCCCGGAGAAATATGCTGAAGTAACCAAACTTGTGCTGGGAACACTAACACCAGCTGTTGAAGGACACAGAAATTTACACCCTGTCACTTAAATGCTTTGTTTACTGCAGTTTAAGAAATATCACGAGAGGGAAATCAAGCAAGACTGAGGACAAGTTTTATCTTTGCAGGTTGCCCTCCACTTGCACTGGAAATCTCCAGCATTTGAAGATTTGTTTGAACCCACCTGAATGGAGGACAAGTTTTATCTTTGCAGGTTGCCCTCCACTTGCACTGGAAATCTCCAGCATTTGAAGATTTGTTTGAACCCACCTGAATGGAGGTTTTCTGTCTTGCACTGAACATTTAATATTAATTTTCTCTGCAAGGTCATTGGTACACAAAGACAAGGAAGGAAGAAATCCTACCATGACTGCCTTTGACATCCTTCCACCACCAGGGCTCTGCGCATTTTTCTTCTGAGGGAATACGAATGACAAATTTTAAATTTTAAAGTTTAAACATTTAAATCTTGCAGCAATAGCCACAGAAGTGTGTTAGGACTGTAGCCCCCCCTAACACCACATGGAGGAGAGTGAGATCCCATAGCATTCCTTAATTACCCATTTTCTGCTGATTGCCAAATCCTTTTCCTGGTGCCTTCTCCTCTTTTCTGGCAAAGATGAGTGGTTCCTGCTGTCTTTGCTTGCTGTGGTCATCATGTGTTGGACCTGCACCTCAGGAGATGTGTCCTCCATCAAAGCCAAGGTCCATTTCCTAGCGCAATTAAATTGCGGCTCAAAAAATGACAATGCAAAATGGAAGAGAATGACATTACCTTGGAGGAAATTATGTATTCAGCAGGTCCTCCTCACAAAGCTTCTACAAAGCATTGCTTCTCCGGGGCATCATGACTGGACTTGGTAAAAGCTGTGGCCTCCTTCCTCTGCAGGACACTACATTTTTGGAAATGGTTGCCTTTGTGTTGTTTTCTGACCCTACATTTTCAAATATTGAATTCTTTAAACTGAAAACACACGGCTGTGTCTAATTACAATTCCTAATTCCTGCTAAGATAGCCTGAAGCTGATGTTGAAATGAGCTTCCTGACCGTGGAGAAAAAGCAATCAGCAGGTAATGATAGACTGGACATAATAATGTCCTTCTTTTGCTGTTGTCTAGGTCACTTCCCAATTGCTATTACAACCACAAATAATCAAAGAAACTACAGCACCACCCCAAATAAAAGGAAATACTTGCATATCTGCATTGTTTGTTGACATTAGAAGATTCAAGGACTCACACACGCCACTCACTCATCCGCTATTTTTATTATACAAAGAATGCTATTTGTCGATAGAGGAAAACAAGAACAATTTTCAAGCCATTTTAAAAATAGATATATTTGTGAGTGGAAATTACTGTCTGCCAGATATTGCTTAACAATTCACCATGGAAGTTTCAATATTTTCTCTTCCTTTCTGCCAGTACATCTCCCCCAACCAAAATTCCTGTGTGGGGCTATGCCTTGGCTTTCATCAGCCATGTAAAGAGATGACACAACAGATGTATAAATCTTTGCAGTGCATTTTGCTTCTAGGAAAAGCTTTCAGGAAAGCACACAACGCTTGCTCCACGCATACTCAAAACTCAGCAGATGTATCGTGATGAGTTGCCTTGATTTGGCTCCAGAATTAAGTTATAGCCATCAGCACACATCCTGCCAAGAACAGGGAATGAAACCCTGTTTAGCCCAATCACCCTGCTTTAGTTGCAGTCATGATTTTGTGTCCTTTGCAGAAATATTTCCTTCTAAAAGCGTTCTGCTAACATTTGTTTGTGTAAGTATTTTAAAAATACTTAGAGTAGTTGCTTTGTTGACTTGCAGGGCTTTCATCTCTTTCTTTGTAGGTTATTACGGCTGATTGGAACTGAACTGATGAAAAGCATTTCACTGTAAAAGGCTGATTGATGAGCCCAAAGGATCTCACTGGAAATGTTTAGTCTTGAGCAGCCTCTACGCAATCCCAGAGCTGGCTCCCAAGGGCCTGAGCAGGGATTCCTGAGGAGCCTCTTTCCAGAGCTTGGAAGTACGGTGGTTCATACATAGTCCAGGTGACCCTGACTCCTGCTTTTTTAAAATTTTATTTTAATTCTGAGTAATTTATTGTCAGCCAAATTGGTGTTTAAATCAAAGTTTTCTCTAAGGTGCAGGATGAAGAAACCCTTCATCCGGAAATGTTGATTGATTTTTGTTTTTTAATTTCTTTTTTTTTGGGTGAGTTCCAGTACTCTTTGATAGAGTTCAAATCAATTACTGCCAAGAAAGTTTCCTGCTAGAGCCCTCTTGAGTAGAAAAGAGTCTAAAAGTCATGTCCAGAATACATTCTTCCATTTTCTTCTATTGGTTTATTTATGGAATACAGCTAGGTCAGTTTTGGAGAGATGTCATGTTGCAGGAATATGTTCTTGTCCCAGTGTGGCAAACTCTTCTGAAAGACACTGATTTCATTCTCCATCTGAACTAAAATCTGAATAAAAACATTTAAAGGGTAATTTCAAAATAAAATTTGACAGATTTTGGTGCACCAACTATCAATGGCAATAAAAGACATTTCTTTATTTTGTGTCATTGTTCCCTAGTTTTGCTGTCTCAGAGTAGATGAAGCCTCTCAAACCTTTACTTTGGTACACATGTCCAAAAATATATATTTTCAGTTAGGGATTTCCCCGTTCATATAACCAGAATATGACAGGGACAAATCAGCACGATTTCCCTGGGAAGAATTTCGCTCCCTTTCAGTCCTTTAATGCCCTTCTGCAGCTGAAAGAAGGACTCAGCAGCATTGTAATTATTCCAGCTCTCAGCACAGTTCAAGAGACTAATGAGGAAACTGAGTAGTGGAAAGATGAAACATAAGACAATGCCACAGTTCAAAAACTGTCTGAGAGGCAGAAAATAGGGCAAGAAGCTGTAATTGCTGTCAAATCACAGACAAAAGCAGTGGCTGTCTGTAAAACTGCCGTCTTTTTCTCATGGACCTGTAATAAAGCTTTTGTTAGTGTCACATTTTGCAACAAAGCAAACCCCAGACAATATAGAGGATGGGAATTGCGAAGCTGTCCCAGCCGTGCTGCCTCCTGTCAGGCACACCAGCCTCAGCAGAGCTTCCAGATGCTGAAGGATTTGATGGCATCACGTAACAACTGTTGAACCTTGGGTTTTTTTGTTTGTTTGTTTTTTTCTCATATCACATGCCCAGCATTCTGCGCTGTTGAGACCTCAGAAAGGCCCTTGCCAGGCCATTTGGACACACAGACCTGTTTAACAAGTGCTTGACCAGACGTGGCTCCGAAATTCCTGGCAAGGCCCTGGCTTCTGCTGAACTGACGGTTATTTCAGTCATCCAGCCTTTTATGTGTTTTCTGTCTTTCTGACCCTTTTCAATGTATGTTTTTATCAGCTTTTTTCCTACTGTGGAGTGCCTGGTCGTAGGCAGGTACTGGTGTAATGCTGTGGCAGATTAAAAAAAAAATCATTAAATAGAAGGTGCCTTCTATCAAAAAAATATATTCCCTGAACAGGGTATTTTACACTTTTTCAACAGGCTTTTCAAGAGAAATTATTATATATTAGCAAAGAAGGTTCAACCTAACTTTTACTGGAAAAAGGGTGAGCGAGAGGCAGGAGAGCATTTCTGTATGGGCACCATCTATTTTGTTATCAGGCAAGACAACAGATTAGTTTGAGAGTTTTGTGGTTTATTTTTGAATTTTGGTTTTCAGGCTGAACGCAGGAGACAGTAGGAGAGGCAGGTGCTTATTTAAGGTGGAAATCAGGCTACTGCCACATATCTAATTAGAAACACAACGCTATCTGTTCACCGCAGCTACAATGCATTTTTCAATGAATTGTCTAGCCAACATCCCAGCAGTGAGCAAACGACAGCAGTTTCATTTTGTGTGGCAATCGAAACCATTCGGTTTCAAAGAGCGATTGAAGTTTAATAAAGCGTTTCATTGCTAACCACCAAACGGTGTCAGATTTCCACCGGCAGGTTTAGGCAAAGAAACCTTCGGGGTTGTTCTTTTTTTTTTTTTTTTTCAGGACCAACTGAATCAGGGATGTGTCATCAAGAACCAGCCTTTTTTGTTTTAGCTTTACAGTCACTCCACAACTGGCTGGGAATGGCAGGCTGTGCGTTGCTGAAGTGAGTATTTACTCAAATTCTGTGTGTCCTGGAAGCATCAGGTCAGGCTTCCTGGGGCGCTGCCATAAACTGAACCTTTTTTTGTGAGGGAATGTTGGAAATTAGTTGTGCACGATGCCAGAAAAGGCAAAGCTGGGGAAGGTGACAATATGTGCAGAGCCAAATGCCAAGTGGTGGAGTTGATCCGCTGCTAGAGCAGATCCTGAATGGAAAGCACTGGCTGTGCCCCCATTCACAGCCAGACAGGCTTTAGGATGATTTCAGGCAGTGAAAACAGGGCAAACTCGGAGCCTGATCTGCACTTTAAACCCGCTCTTTCCTGCTCCATGTGTAGCTGGCAGTGCAGCATGTGCCACAGCTCCTGTGCCTGAGCTCTTTGCAGCTCGCAGACAGGAGCTTTCTCTCATTAACTCACCTCAGCATTGCAAATCAGGCTTCCAGGGCTGGGAGGACAGGTCCTCGAACTTGGGCTCACATTACACAGTGAGAGCTTTATTTTATTTAAGTTTCTGTGCCCCAAGTCCTCAGCAAAGGAACAAAGCTGTGTTTGCTGTATGGAGCTGTTTACAAACAATCCAAACAAAGCTTGAGCAGCTGGGCATGCAAAGCACAAAGGCTCCAGTTCTGTATTGATGGAAAATAAAAAAAAAAACAAACAAAATCGCTCTTGTCCCCACTAAAATAAGTCATTGCCAGGAGCTAATTCAGAGGCTGGGAAAGCTAAGGTCCACTTCAAAGTTAATTCTGGAGCTGCCCAGTGTGTAAATCTTCTGAAACATAGTGGAAAAAGTCAAGATATGAGTCATTCACACCAATCCATCAAGACATTGTGGGAATCTACTGCTATTACCCTTTGGGCTAAATGACTTTCCAAAGAAATTCCATTGAAAGCAAGTCACAGGGGACTACTTTGGCACTCTTTCTTTAATTCTTCTTTCCTTTTATTGATTTCCTTCTTTCTTTCCTGCATTTTCTTCCTTGCTTGTGCTCTTCATTTTCCTTTCTTTCTTGCTGTCTTGCTTTTCTGCTTGTTCGCTCTCACTTTTATTCATTCTTTTCTCTCTCTTCCTCTGTTTTGTTCTCTATTCTTTCCTTCCTCCCGTCCATGAATCTCGGTGCAATACGAACAAAGGATCTAATCAAGGTTTGGACGTCGATCTGAGGGTCTGGTGCGACTTGGAGGGGGAGCTGTGGCAAATATTTCAGTGCAGAAATGCACAGTGAACAGCAGTGATGGACCCAGGGAGATTTCAACATGCCTTGCACCAGGCAAAGGATGGAAAAGAACGGCAGTGAAGTGACAATTTCAGCATTATTCTCCTACCTTACCGTTTATTACTCGAGCCAACTGACTGAGAGTTTGTTGTCACAAAATCAAGCTGTAAATGCTACTAATCATTTTCCCAGTCTCCTATCTCTACCACCAGTTCTACGCCACATACTCTTATTTTTTAGCCCTCCAGTCTCTCTGTGTTTCTTCACCCTGAAGAAATACATTTTAAGGACATCAAAGCAATGAAATCTGATAAAAGTGCACTATGAGGTGTCTTCAGCTTTTATGAGGAGTGACAGGAAAATATTGATGGAAACTGTCTGAGAGGAAAATTTAACTTTCAAATCTCATTTCTGGTCCCTAGACAGCATGCTTACTTTCCACAGAAAATTCAGTTGTTTTTGGTTTTTTCCCTGAGGATTTAATGCTTTTAGAACAAAAGACAATTCCCATGACAGCTGAATAGGAGCCATTTTATGTTACTTTCCCTCTACCAAAAAGCATGAAAGCAGTGTTTTCCAGATTTTGTGGCTGGGAATTGGATCTAGACTCCATTGAAAATGTGAATGTCAAGAAAACCCAAACTCTTGTGAAGGTTTTTGTAGGCATATTTCAGAACAAGATTTTTCATTTATTGGGTTTTAGAGACATCGAACAAACAAGCAACAATGAAAAATCCAACCCTCAAATATTTTTATTAAGATTTTTTCCAACAACTTTGTTATTATGTTGTTGGGAATTTTCTTTTGCAAAAGGAAACATGGAGCATCAGACATCTCAGTTGCTCTGGTAACCCTTACCTCTTAGGTGAAGAAAACTATTGATATACCTATGGGCATGTTATATCTGATATCTGATTTGCAGATAAGTGAAGGCTGGCATCTCACTGGTTCTGCTTCACACTCTGAAACCCAACAGGATGAAAAGTCAATTAGTTTTCTACTCTTGTAAACAAACAGCTCTTGCATCACCAGCTTTGTGTACTAATTTACATTTGTGCTGCTTACAGCTGGAGATTACTACACATTAGGGCTAAATTAATTACTAACTGTAATTAATTTGTCTGGGAGTTGAGGCCCTCCCTCCTGGCATTGGAAGTGACTCCCTCCTTCGACTGGAATCTGTGCTGGAAGTCCCAGTCCTCTTTGTCACATCAGCTGCTGCAGGGCTCTGCTCCATCCACACCAAGCCAGCAGTGCCTCTTCTCTAGCTCCTCACACTCCCCTGCAACACAAAGACACAAAATCTCTTTAAGATGTGGTTGAGTTCTACTAGAACACTTGAAAAATGCCCCTGAGAAAAGTTTGGAGATTTTTATTTTTTTCTCGCTCTCTGCAGAAATAAGGTACCTGTTTTGCCTTCCCACTTCTCTCTCACCCAGCTGGCAAAGTTTTAGAGGGAGAATTTTCCAGAGGAGTTTCAGCGTAATCTATGGTGATTTTTCTGCCTCTCGCTTTTGGAACAGAGACCCTACAAGGGGTTTTCTTAGACAACCTCTCTCCAAGTGCTGCCCAAGGGCTGTAGTTTGGAGGGAGCCCCAGTGCCGGCTTATGGTTGGTCTGCACATACAAAGACAGGATTTGTGGGCATGGTTTCCATCCCTTACAGTGTCTCTGCCTCTTCAAAGACGGTAGGCACCATCCTGCCAGATTTATTATGAGACTCAGACTACCAGACTTCCATTATAAATATAGTTATGTAAGCATGCAAAGCATTGTT
This sequence comes from Callaeas wilsoni, assembly GCA_013398955.1. Classification (NCBI taxonomy): domain Eukaryota; kingdom Metazoa; phylum Chordata; class Aves; order Passeriformes; family Callaeidae; genus Callaeas; species Callaeas wilsoni. The sequence continues at coordinate 56,087 of VWPU01009596.1, read as the reverse complement.
GATGTTCAGCTCACACCAGTGCTAACAAGCTGCTGCCAATGAAATGTTTTGTCACTGCTGAAGGTAATAGGAGAGGAGAAAAAGGTCTTTGGTTTCTGAACAACTTTTTTGAGTTACTCAGTTCAAAAGAGTCATCTATGAAATTTACATATTTTCCATTTCTTCAAGTGGAAATTTTCAGAAATTTAATTATGCATACCAATAGACGTCTGGTTTGAAAATGCAGACAGAAAGAGGACCATGACCCTCTGCAGAAATTCAATCACACGAGAGCTCAACTGCTGACCCATTTGCAAAAGAAAATGGTCATCCTGAGTGGAAGACACTAAAGCTCGAAGAAAAACTTTTGCAGGGCTTATTAGTGTCAGAATCTGGTTCCCTAAACATTGTTATAGATATAAGACTACCTGAACTACATTTTCTCTTAACCAGGCAATAAAAAAGAGGAATAAAAATTACATCACCTAATATTATCAGAGATTTTTGTCCCTCTTTATCATTGTTTTGAAAGTTTCCTCACCACTAGAAATCTGGTACCTTTTAATAATTTGCATCCTTGTCCATCTCCTGGAAAGCCCATGTGCCTAATGCCTTTTTGGTGCTCCAATAACTAAATGCACCCAGATTTACAGGCATCTTTGCTCACATCAGCTTCCAGCAGTTGTTTAACAACATGTTTTAGGGCAAAGTCATGCTATGAAAGCACGCTTTCCATCCCTCTCAGGCCCGTATTTGCAACACACGACCAAGGCCACTTCTGCCAACTTTTTCTTCAACCTCTTAGGGCTGAAAGCTTGTTTGATTTCTAATAATCTGAAAGAGGCAGGCATGATGATACAAAAAACTTTCTGCGCTGTTACCCCAAATGAGAGTTACAGGCAATATCTGCACAATTGCTTCTCATTTTATGTGACAGGTAGTCAAGAACTCATTATTGTCATGGTGTTCTGTGGTCACTTAAAAAGGGGGTTCATAATTGGAGTTTATCTTTGCTATTACACCCTGCTTTGTGATAGAAGAATTAACAGCTCTTCATTCGAGCTTCACCCATTTACAAATGAACACATGAGCTTATACTGTTAAGACAACAGCTTTTTTTTTCGTCTTTTACCAGCATTACCCAGATATTCCCAGCAGGGTGGAAAGCACTGGCATCTAGTGAGAGAAATTTCAGGGAGGGACTGGAGAAGCTCACAAAGGAGGGCACATGGCTGGTTTATAAATATGGTCCCTGAGATGTGAAATTCAGCTCGGGCAGTTCCTAATCCACTGACCCCGATACACTGAGAGAGCAGAGCATCCGTGGGGTTTTGCAGTGCTGGTCCTGGCTCTGATATCCTTTGTTCACACTGGTGGCCAGTGAAGCAGGCCGGGTTTCGTTTAGCTCGTTCCAACTACTCCCCTGTGTAATTATCCTACTGAACCCACTTTTCCTTGGGATCTGGGCTTGCTCTTCTGATTCGGAAAAAGTTAAGCTTATGGTGTTACCAGAAAAACCCACTGCAATCACAGAATTTCTTCTTCCTTCTGAAGTTATGTGCCAGGAGCGAGATTCTTCTTCTTGGGTCGCAGCCATTGAATCTATTTTGGGTTAAGAGTGTTACTACACGAGGTTTTGCAAGTGACTGAGAAAAGAATGCAGGACAATGAGCACACTGAGCCAGGTCCCGTCTGTTCCTACAGAAAGCGCAAGGAAAACATTGACTGGATTGCATAATCTTAAATCAACATGAGGCTGTGGCTAACTGTTTTGAGAGATTGGTTGCATGGTGTCACACAGGAGAAGTTTAATGATTCCCATGAACACGGTGCCTTGCAACTATTGAAAGAGCTGGAGACATGACAGGTGACACACTGTCCTTTGCTGCACTAGGTGTGGAAATAGCTACTTGCCACGCAGAGGACAAACCAGAAATTGTGCAAGAGCAATTAACTAAATCTTGCCTTCAGAAGAATCTGTAGACACACCTTGCTCTCTGTAATGAGATCAAAGAGCTCCAGAAATATGTTTGCCAGGGCCTCTCCAGAGCATTATCCCCAGATCACCTGGAATGTGAGTGACATGGTGAAGGTGTTGTCTTTGCTGGCATTTCCAAGCTCACGTCTGGGGTGTCATGCAGCTCACATTTGTGTCTTTAGAGAAACGAATTAAGCAGCATTAGAAAGCAACATGAGCAACCTGTTGTTACTCAGTGGATTCAGAACTAAGCAGAGCCACAACACTTTGTGTTATCTGAATAGTCCTGCCTGTCACTTCATTATTCTCTTTACTGTCTCTCAAATTTAGTTTATGTTTATTGGCCTGTCTTTGTTTGCTCGTATGTTTGTTTTGAATTACACAAGCATTTACAAAAACTTTGGCTAGGCAGATATTATTTGTGTCTCGAGACACAGCTGCCTTTTCAAAGATTCCCAGCTATTTGCCCAAAAAAAATGGGTCTGTGCTGTGTAGATTTTCATATGTACTCCAAATGTAAAGGAATCAGCTTCCAATGTGCAGCAGTTACAAAATAAAACACAGACAGCAACACCTCTAGTAGAGCAGTGTGAGTAAAATAATCTTAAGATTTTACAGGATTTTACTTAAATATGTGTTTTATTCCTCTGCAGATTTTACCAACACTACACGTTGAAAACACTAGGCACATTATCAAAACACAGTAAGGACATTAGTAGCCTTTTCTAATAATTCTGAGGAAAAACAATTGTAATTGTCATTTTAGGCTCTAGGTGTCTATAATTAACCTCATATGATACACCTGGACAGTGATGGCTCCGTTGTGCTGCACCCTTTGCTTACATTTAACAGAGAACTCATGGAGGCATAGCTGGGTGGGCAAAGGAGTGCTACAAGTTCAAGGTTTAATTTGGGGGTCAGCCATATAGCAAAAAATAAAATAAAATAAAATAAAATAAAATAAAATAAAATAAAATAAAATAAAATAAAACAATAAAATAAAATAAAATAAAATAAAATTTTATAAAACAATAAAATAAAATAAAATAAAATAAAATAAAATAAAATAAAATAAAATAAAATAAAATAATTTAAACCCAGTGTGGAGATGAGTTTGACTAAGGGGCCTTTACACTCAGTTACAGATTCTACTCCTTTACAGTGCCAGCCACAATTCTCTGTAAATACCTCGGGCCACCCAGGGCACTCAATTCCCCATGCATGGCTTAGTGTTTCCCCTTCTCATCAGGCACACACAGCTCTGTTTTCCCTTTTGCTGACACAAATTTAAGCATTTACAGAAAATCTCCTTTCTGCCAAAAAAAAAAAAAAAAAAAAAAAGGAAAAAAAAGAGGACTTTTTAATGAAACAAAAGTGAAACCCACTCTACAACTCCCAGGCTCATTTCCAAAGCAGATCGTGTTCATCTGCTGGAAACTCACTTCTTTTGCAACCAGCAGTGGTCTATAGCATCCTTTTTCTTACCTGTCACTTTTATTTTCTTAATTTTCCTTTCACTTGTCCTCAGATGCATGCAAGACTGTTCCAGTCCCAGTGTTTTCCCTCTTTGACAGGTGTGGAATAGTCTCACCTCGCCAGCCGCTGGTTCCCTTTCCTAATGGGCGTCGATGGTGCTGTTGGAAATGCCAATGGACGGAAAAAAGTTTGAGTGGTGAAGTTCTCTAAATTCTCTACAATCTCTCTAGCTTTGACAAAACCTTACACTGAAAATGCTATCAGGTTTCCCCTTCTGCCTGTGCTTGTCTCTGGGAGGGAGCTCCTTACCTTCTTAAAATATTCTTGCACAAATGTCAGGGAATCAGAGATTTATCTACAGTCAATCTGCAACATCCCATTTAGTCCAAAGTGGCTGACTTGCCCATGACATTCAAATAATTAATTATTTCAGGAGTTAAGAACAGGTGTTAGCCTCGATAATTGCCTTATTTAAGTGTAAATTGACCAAAGTCACATTACAACAGTCATAATTACCAAAGCAGATCGTGACATTGACATTAGAAAGGGAAAGTTACACTGACAGAAATCGGGTGCCTGCAAAGCAAATCAAGAGGCTTCTGATTGTGTGCTGATAAGAAATGGGACTCAGGGTTCTTTAGGACAGACTCCTAAAGAGAACTGAGCATGTAAAGATAACAAATCCCTGAAAAATTTGACAGAACAAGCGCTTCTGAATATTCCTTATGATTTCAACACAGGTTTTTATAATTGTATAACAAAAATTTGCACTTTTCGAAATTAAAACCTTCATGCCTGCTAATCTCTCATTCAGTGAAGCCTTTACCATGAGGAATCAAATTGTCCATGATTTAAACTCACCTGCAGTGTCCTAAAAAGGGGGCGATTTTAGTTGGTTTTTTTAAGATGTGTGAGATATGGAACTAAAGGCAACAGTACAACGACGTTAAACCTAGTCTGTAAAAATGTCTGTTAACTGAGCTTTGAGTAAAATTAGGAAGACAACTGTGATCAAAGAGTTATTCTGCCACTCATCTTTCCCATTCATATTCCTGCCTTCATGATATTCCATCCTTTGATGTGCGTGCAAACATTTTCCAGCAGATTAAGCAAGATTTGGCTCAAAATCAATGCAATTTAACAGGGGGAGCAAACTGAATTAGGGTGAACCAACACCAGAAGGCTTTGATGAAGTTTAAATATGAAGTTAGTATCTTGAACATTGATTAACCCATCCTTTTTTTGAGAAAAATAATAAATAAAAAAGAATTAATAATAACAATTTTAAAAAGGAAACTAAAACCAAACAAAAAAGCCCACAACCAAACCAGACTAAAACATAGACTGCTCATGAAAAGCAACACAAGCACAGTGGAAAAGATAAAGAACCATCCCTGAGACCAGAGCTAATTTGGGTAATGAGATCAAATGTTGTAGTCCTTATACACAGAAGATACTGACCCTAACTTGTGCAAAGCACTACCTACAGGTGCTACTCACGCTACATTTACTCTAATCTTCATCTTAATTAGTCCAGATCACAAGGAAAAGGTATCATTTGTCCTCTGATTTTCACAAAATTCCTCATGAAATTGTTAAAGGATCAGGCCTTTGTGCAAGAAAATAAGGCTTCCTCGTTTCTTTGCTCTAATTGTCCTCAAAATGCATTGGGCTTTCTCGATTCTTCCAAGGTCAAGAAACCCACACAGCGTGGTCAGATTCTTGCAGTGCAGCAAAGGAAACAGATGTGTCAGTGAACAGCAAACGGGATGCCTTCAAGTGTGACAGACAACTGGGATATGTCTATTAATATATATATGTATTTTATAACTGAGGACACAGGAAGGGGAATTGCTCAAAACTCAGTAATTTGCCTTAGGTTTTCTGCTGTTACTAACAGCAGCATTTCCAAGCATTCCCATGAGAAACACAGCCTTTGCAAGGGCTCAGGATTTGCAATTGCAGCTCTGACAGGTTCCTGTCAGGTTTTTAATTCAGGTCAAATGGGATCGTAATTTTTTTTCATGTATATTTCCTCCAAAGACAAATAACATTTATACCAAAGAAACAAGAGAGAGAAAGAGAAACATCAAAAAAATACCCCGCACAAAAGTCTGTTTCTAGGTTATTTCTTAAAATAAATTGTCCACAGCCGCTTAAAAAGAATTAATTGTATTTAGCAATTCCGAGTGCTAAGGAATGTGCAGCAGAAGGTGGGGTAGCATGGAAATAAAGTCTGAATCTTGTTCTGTAGGTTACTCCCTAAGCACCCAAGGAATTTATCTCAAATATCTGCATTATTGGTCAATCTTCAAGTGCCTACTGGATTTCATGATACTTCATCCGACTCACTGAACTTCCTCGTGAAAGGGCTACCTTTCTTTACTTTTTTAAAAATTTGTTTATATTTAGCTAAGGCTAAAATTTGAAACATAATGTTCCTTGGAGATTTTTCCATTTATGGAAGGTAGTCTGCATTCCAGAACATCTGCAGTAATAATAAAAGGTTACTATGCTAAAAGTCTTAATTTCTGAAAGTCAAATTTATCTGAAACTCAAGAACATAAAGCCATACCTGTTCATTTGGACAGGGAAAAACTGTGCTTATGTTTAGTTTTATAATGAAAGAACTGCCAAAATACCAGCTCACTTGAGTTCTAATACTGTTTTAGTAACACACAGAAATACAATACAAGGATTATTTTTTTTCAGCTGCATGGAAATGCATGAATATGTCTTCCACCATACTCACTGCATCAAAGAGTTTCATCCTTTTTTTGCAGTCTCAAATCTACAAATTTTCAGTGGAACTTTATCTTGTGTTTTGGAATGTGATCTGTCCTTGAGGCAGCAATTCCAGGTGATGGAGATTACAGCTGGCTGGAAAAAAAAAGTCCCTTAGAAGAAATCTCAGATGAAATATCTGAGTTCAGGTTTCTTCAGCTGAGATTGAGAACTGAAATTCTCAAATTACTGTATAAGAGGAAGTTTCAACCAATCTTAAATACAATAGCATGTGGATTGGGTGTTAAGCACCTAATCTTTATCTGATTTTTTTTTTTGCAAAAGAATAATATTAGGCATAACCTTAAAGAAAGTTCAAATTTGAGGAAATGAATGAACATTTTCCAAAAGTCTTTCCACAAAGTTATCAATCCCTGCAAAAAAGAAATCTCTCACTGAAAAGAATGTTCTCTGTTAAAAAACAAACAAAAAAACCCCTTTGATAGGTTGTTTTAGTAGTTAATTATTCTCATTTATAATTTACATTTAAATTTAATTTTTCTATCACCAACTGCCAGACAATCATTCCTCTCTTTGCTTCAGAGTCAGGGAACTACTTCTATCAGATCCTGATGTGCTGTTTCAGATTGTAATCAAGTCATGTTTAAGATTCTTTTGTTTTAGCAACCAGAGTTCTAAATCCAGTCTTTTATCAGAGAAAAATCTAAAAAAATGTCAGTTCTTCTCTTTAAAGGAGATTAAATGTGGTTTTGAGAATTTTATTCAAGGAATTATTGAACAATTCGCTGAGGTTCTTTTGGCACCATTTCCCTAATATCTGTGGATAATTATCTTCACTTTTAAACCAAGCACTTCTCTGTGCAGAGAATGTAATAATGTAATTCTTAATCTGCACTTAAAATATCTGTTTACACTGTCGCCAGAATGACGGTACCATGCATAGAAGATGAACTAAACCTTTCATTATCCTTAATAAAATAAGACTCTGTTTAAAGAAGACCTATTGTGGTGTCTCACTGCACTTTGGAAGGAAACAAAGGAAAAAAAGAAAATTTTTTTAAAGTAAGTTTGACAGGAAAAACATGTTCAGCAAAGAAGTGTCTCTTATTTAAAGAGCTCAAATTCTGAACAGATTGCTACTAGTATTTGCAGACTTCATATTCTGATGCTTCTCATTCTCCTATAAATATCAAAGGTTCTCCTTTAAGTCCTATTTCAAACTGGTTTTAAGAAAAGCTTTGTTTCTTGCAACACGTTAGTTAGGGAAAAAACATTACTATAACATTTAATCAAAGTGCTCCTGGTCTGTTTTTCTTTTTAACTCCTGTTTCATGCTGGGATTACAGGGGAGATAAAAAGTAGAATTCCTTCCTGCAGCATTATTTCTATGCTTTATAGAAATATACTTGTATAGAACTGGGATACCAAAAATTTTTGCTTGGCTTGTGTGTACAACTTTGCCTTGCTTGTTAAACTGTCTTTATTTTGAGCAACTTTTCTTGATTTTGCTCTTCTGATTCCCTTCTCCTTCCATCCCACTGCGGGTGGAGGGGCAAGGGGAGGTTGGGAGTAAGAGGAGGGCTGAGGTGAGGGCGAGTGGTTGGTTACTGATGTACGTGATGGGAGAGCTCCTGGAGGCTGCTGTGCCATCCTCTGACTCTGAAATTGGCCTTTCCGTGCTCTGTGAGCCCACACAAGAAGTGAAATCCATTCAAAACTCAGGTTTAACAGCACAAGCCCTCTCCCTGTGGGATGCTGGGACCTGGCCATGCCAGATTCCTGGCACTCACCCTCACCTGGGCAGACAGGGCAAATAGCCCTGAGCAGGTTTATCGCCTGCACCATGCTATTTGCATAAAGCTGGTCAAAACTGCACCACCAAACAGTGTGGACTGGTTTGATTCATGGTGGGGTAATCATAAATCCGATTTCCCTGGAACCAGAATGTGAACCTCTGTTGAGGGTGCTGTGGTGGGCGAGAGAGCTTGGTCTGAAACAACGACCAAGGAAATGTGTATGGCCTGAGGTGCACAGGAAAGCTGAGGCACATGTAAGAGAAATAGCTCAGTGCAGGGCGTAAAAAGAGTCCAATGGCAGTGCTGGAAGAACAGCACTGCACACCAAGCACATTGCTTCTCTGAGACATTCACTGCTCTCTCACATTACCTCAGTGTCTTGTTGAAAGAGCTTGCCGAGGGTAGAGCACTCCAAGTGCTGAGCACACGGCCTCTCGCTTGTGACAGTGCCCAGAGAAGCACTGAGGACCAAAATCCCATTTCCTCCCCTTCTGCAATGCCTGTTACATGCCTTTCCCCCTCACTCCTTCTCTGGCTGCTGAAAGTGATGATATCCCACAAACCTACTATTGCTTTGCTGAATTTGCAGATTCCTGGGTTTGGCTGTTGTCTTTTTTTTTCCTGTCTCATTTGATTTATCACTTTGGAACATTATTAGAAGCCTCGCAGCCTGTTTCTGGAGGACTCTGTTTGAACACATCTCTGGTGTCCCTCCCCCAGTTCTTTTAAAGGACAGTTCACAATAAGGCTGCAATGCCTTCTGCGTCTGCTAGTCTCACCAGTTCTGGAAATGCACTTGTCCTTTCCCAAGGGATGATTCAGTGTGGGTAATAGATCAGATTCTGTCCTTTCTTGTTTTATGCCTAAAAGGCTTTCTTGCTCAGATGCTGAGTGCTGTACTCCTGTGTATTCCTCTATGTATTTTATTTTTCCTGGGAGCTAAACCACTCTGATAGCATTCTGATTACCTGTGCCCTGGAAGACTGGGTGTGTAGAACAGTAAATAATCAAGGGTCAATGGAAACTCCTGACAGGGAAGGAAATAGTTAATGCCTAGTGTATTCATGGCAGGGCAAAGAATAAAAATGTTCTAGGGAGTATGGCCAAGTGGCGGGAAGTAGATGGGAGTTTTGCAGGTTTTGAAGTCACTTTAGGTTTTGTTTATTTCTCCTTTCTAGCCTTGTGATTTGGTTTTAATTTGTTTTTTAATTTTTAAAAATTATTTATTCTTTTTATCAAATATACACTAATTTACACATTATACTTACCTATTCATCTTTCTGAATCAAGTTTGAAAAACTTCCTTCCTTCCTTCCTTCCTTCCTTCCTTCCTTCCTTCCTTCCTTCCTTCCTTCCTTCCTTCCTTCCTTCCTTCCGCACCTTCCTTCCTTCCGCACCTTCCTTCCTCTTTCTCAACTGCAGCAAAATACTTTTTTTTCCCTTTCTTATTCTTTTGCTTTTCATTCTCTTTCTCTTTCTTCATCACTTGTCCCTTTTCTGTATTTTGTACACAATAGACCCCCAGAAAGCCCAGCATATTTTACAATGCCTTTTAATATGTGCCTATTTTGTGTCGAGACAGAACCAAGGTGATTAGTATTGATTGCAAACTTCAAAATACTGGTGATGATTTCTCCTGTATTTACTCACTCTGACTGATACCTATCTCCAAACAGAAACTAGTGGATGGAGTAGGAATGAGCATGAAATAAGACACAATTTCTCCCATCTGTGAAAAGACTTTTTGTGAACAACATTTAAATTCCATCCATGCTTGTATTCCTGAGAGCAGACATGAATTATTTTATTTTTCTTGCTTCTAAAGCAAAAAATACGTCCCAAGGTAAATCATGAATGGCAGTGGCTGAATGGGCTCAAAAAAAGTGAAAAAAAACCCAAAAACATTAGGGATGTGAACAAACAAAGGTTTTATGCCAGAGGAAGCTGGGGGATGGAAGAGCCTTCCAGGAAAAAAGCAGCTGTACTGTGGTTTGAGCCTTGATGAACTGCATGGCATTTTCAGCATCACATCAGTTCTTCCTCTGAAATTCCACTCCTGCTTCCAGGCCACTATGGCTGTGGCAGACTTTAAACCTTCCGAAGAAACCAAAACCCAGGAAACAGTGAAAAATTAAAACATGCTCCACAGCTTGGCATGGCCCTAACCCACTTGCTGAGCTCGAACTGGTAATAGAGAAAGTTGACCCAGCTGAAAATTTTTGGTAAGTGGAAGTAGGCACAGAAAATCAGGTGATGTGGAATCCTGGGGGAGCCCCACCCACAAGCGACAGAACAGGAACACTGCAGAAAACCTTAGCTGCAGGTTGGAAAACGACACTGCTCCTCTTGTTGCTCAGGATTTTATAACCCACACTGTAAAAAACACACAAACACACCGTAAATTTCGTAGGTCGTGTGATGATATTCAAGAGCTGAGCATCCTCACGAGATCCTAACACAACCCACCCCCAAACACTGGGCTAAAAAGGTTGGCCTGCAGCCTACAGAAATTAAATGCTAAGCACTTGACTGAAAATGCATGCTGTGTCAGTAACAGGGTTAAGAAGAAAACACAGTTTATCAAATTCCAGCTGCCAAGAAAAAGAAATGCCTCCAAAAGAGACATAATATATATGGGGCAGGCCTGCACTGAAGAGTGGTGTTCCCCCAAACAAACTCGGTGATAATACTGCCTGAAAAAATCTCCAGCTGTGTGTGTGAAGCATGCTGAGGGCTGAAAAAAATCTTCCTGAGAGGTCAGGTAAAGTATTTCACAGAACACTTGATACTCCCTAAACCAGGCTGTTAGCAAGACCCCTGCTTGAAATTCTGAGGGTTCCTAAACTGCTCTAGATCTGTTCACCCCGGGGAGGTTTCGTTTTAAGTGAAAAGAAATACAAATGTCCTCAACAATCCTCATTAATCTTTTTAGAGTTTCTAAGCCTTCTGCATACCCTTATTTTTGCTGTGTTTGGGGAAAAAAAAAAAAAGAGAAAAGAGCTCATGCAAAAACCGGCCAAGAGATACAGCTCAGTTGATGGACATCTTTAAGTTCCTACAAGGAGCAGCATTGGCAAAATTCCTACAGCTGCAAGGGACCACGGTGTGTGTTTTAATCTGGATCATGATAAACTGGTTTTACTCTGGAGTGATGGAGAAGTTTCATGTGCCAGCTTGGCCTAAGGGCTGTGGTGGTTGAAAGAGGGGAAAGAAAGAAAAAATATCAACTGCGTAAAGAGGCCCACAACAGGTTTGGAGCTTGGAAAGTTTTTTTGTTTAGGAGTTTGTGTTCTGCACAGACCTAGGGGCAAAATGTGACTCTGTCTTAAAGGCATTTTTCTGTGTTCAGAAGTCTGGGTACATCCAGATTGAAAGTGACACAGGAGTTCACATCAACCTGGGTGCGTCAGAATTCACTGTGAACAAAAGGCACGCTCTAAATTCTGTGTTCTGTTTTTTTATTCAGAGTGTTAATTTATTCTGAGTGCTGATTTGGCTGAGGCTATGAAGAAGTTTATAAATAGGCATTACCATTCCCCCAGGAGTTAAAATTAAAAAGAAAAAAAAAAAAGAAAAAAATAGAGTTTGCATTTATGTACATACATATGTATTTATATTTAGTAATACATGTATCTATACTTACATTCCTGAGCCTTCATGTTCTTGACCCATTGTTTGTACTTCGTCCTTCAAAACATCTTCTGGGAAGGTAAAAAGAAATTTTTGGCACAAAGAATTATAGATAGCTTAAGAAATATATTTGTACTCTGAAAAAAAATCTATGCTTTCCAAGGTCGCACTGATGAACACAGAAAATTTACACCTTTGTAAATTACAAACCTTGTGCTTTGAGGTTGCAGCTGCCTTGACTGAATTTTTCACACTGTGTACACAGAAAGCATACACATTTCTACTAAATAAATTATTTGGCTTTAAAAGTATTCCAAAAGGTATCCTTGTCATACCACAATATACTTTGGGAGGACAATAAAGTGCCCTACCAAAGATTTTTTTAAATTATCAAGATCTAGCATCACCACAAAAGTTGTGTATTACAGTATTTCTATGCACAGAGGAACAAGTGGGTCATATTTAGCTAGGCCAAGAGCAATATTTTCAATTAAATAGATTACCATGTCTCTTGTCTTTATATATATATTTGTATATATATTTATATACATATTTATATACATATATATATAAAAAATATATATGTATGAATAAATATACACACACATATAAGTATACATGTATATATACACATTTTTAAAAGCCTCCAAAAACCCAATGGAATAAAATACAGTCCAAAATAAGCAGCTATTTTTTGTAACTATCTAGATTCACCACAGTATGGCTTCACCTTCATGCTGTGGTCCTTTCCGGTGAGAAGGTAATTTTCCACAACTGTATTGTTGAAAACCTCCCATGCCTGCAAAACTGAATTTGAAATTTTGCAGGAAAAGCCTCCCTTTGCAGTGCTGCACCACTTTTATTTTGGGCACAGCTGAAAAAGCCAAGAATTGTGGCCCTGGCAAGAAAATGGCTGCCCAGATCCCTGTAGGAACCACTTAACTGGGAGCTCACTGTCACTTGAAAGGCAAAATTAAGTTGACTTTTCCTTCCTTCACATGGACTCTGCCTTGCCTGTTCTTGCCAGGGGCACGGCAAGGCTCCACTCAGCTTGGCTTCTGTTCTGCACTGTTGCACTTACCCAACAAAGGCATCACAGCCATTATGTTGGCTGAATCACTCCTTGGCTGGGTGTTAGCATGGACATGTCTCCTTAAGCAGGTGCTGACAGACCTGAACTCATTCTGCCTGCCTTCCTCGCTGCCTGGGTGAAAGCCAGGTCCAGTCGAGGAGCTATTTCATAGCACTGTTTTTTAATTTATTTTTTTTTTCCCCCTACAGATAATAGACACTGTCCACAGGTTTTGGCAAGGAAAGTTATCGTAAGGTCGAAACAGTCTCTAGGCAGTGGACAAAACCAGTTGTCACACAGATGGGTCACCTTCTGAGCTTAAACTAAGACAGGACAGAGGTGCTTCCAATGCCAGGGGTTCCTGACAACCACTCCCGAGCTCCACAGCCCCTGCAGTTTCTCTCAACTTGCGTATCACACAAACCACAGTGGAAACCTCATCAGGTCAGGCTTTCTTCAAAGATGACATCCAAAAGTGCACCGAAAGCTGCTGGGGCTTTGTGGTTTTGAGCTCCCAGGAGACAGTGTCTCCTTGCTGCCTCCCACTCTTGCAACCCGACACAGTTCTTAGCTCTGCCAGGTGGAGACAGTTTTGGGAAGGGTATTTTGTTTTGCAGGTGGCACATAGTCTGTCATAAAAGCAAACCCAGATGTTTGCAGCCTGTAGGTGGAAAGAGAAACCATGAAATGGAGTGGTAATTCCTCATAAGAGAGTCCTTGGCTGTCCCCTGAGCACGCTGGGGTGAGGTAAGGGGAAGCAAAGGCACTCACTTGTTAAACCCAGTGGCAGTCCTGCCTTTTGCATTATTTGGTTGTTGTCCCTCACAATTTATTTCTTTGTTTTCTCTCTGTCACACTGGAAAATGGTAGAAAATACAAACCAGAAGGAAAACAAACTTGTGCCCTTATTGGACCACCCACAGCATGCACTCAGTTTCGAATTAAATGAGTACTTTTCATGTCCAAAAGCAAGTGGGAAAACCAATGGTTTTTAAACAGCTTGAGATGAAGGTGGCAGTTTATCTCTGCCTCCAGGAATTAAACTTTTTGAGAACGCTTTAGAATATCATCCATTTCAACTGCAGTATCTCTCAGGTGTCTTGGGTTATGGCCCTTCTACACCTTGTACATTGAGCATTTTCATACACGACAGGTATGCAGTGGAAATTACACATCTCCAAGTGTATTTAAAACCACTGGCCTCTTGCTGTCACACAATGCCTGCTCAAGATACAGAGGAAAAACCCCTAAAACTTGTATTTTGTGTAAAATTCAAGCACTGTGGTGAGGTGTACTTTATGTAAAGGAGAACGGGTTAAGTCACATAGGCATGGGATGAAATTCAGATCTCTTTTATCAACACTTCATTGCAGGAGGTAAAGGAGGGGTGTAAGAGGCACCAAGCTTTTACTTACCCCAAAACAAGGCAGGTGTTTCACCAGACACTAGAGGACAAGGTTTTCCTCTCTGCCTTGACTCTGTTTTGGTCCAGCTCAGTGGAGATGGTTCTGTAGCATGCATTTCCCAGAGGAGAGACACGACCCCAGGAGTGGTGCATTGTTAGAGATGGGCACATGCAAACACTCTGCCCCACACCAGGGGAGTGTCACAGGAAGCTCACAGGGCCAAGAGCTGCACGCTGAGCCATTTCAGGCCTGGGCTGGAGCTCATGGTCTCAGATTGACCTGAGCTGTGTGGTTAGCTCAGAGACCTTCACAAACTGTGAAAAACTGCTGTCTTCCCTTCTTTTTTTCCAGTGATCCCACCGTGAGTCACTGCTGGAAGTTCACTTATAGCATGTGCCTGGCTGCTCCTGTGAAAGACAAGGTCTTTCCAAGATATGGGTGAAAACAGGGGACAGAGTCTCCTCCCGCTTCCGTCCGTGTACCCTACAGTCCTGGCACTAAGGAATTTAGTGTGGGTCTCCCCTGCGTGGAAGGCAAAGGATGTTGGCCAGTGCTGTTTTCAAAGCAGACTCCATCTCCACTCCACGGAGCCCTGCTTTGATGTGCTCCAAGATCTGACCCTGGCTTGCTTCTCTTTGTGTTCTGCACTCTGCAGATGCTCGTGATGCATTTACAGAAATAGAGAAACTTCAACAGGAGAAGCAGCAGAAGCTGGGGCCTCAGGCAAACCCATTATCTTGATAAACATGATTTTTTGCCCTTTTTTTTTTTTCTCCTGCTTTAATTCATGTATTCAAACATATTTGTACATGAATCCTCTCAGGCACACACTCAATATGTAGTCATTTATCTCTGTTGGTCACTGTGACTAGGAAAGTGATTTTCATATGTCTCCTTTGATTAAACACAGACAATTTTGGCTTGAATACACTGAAAAACAGAAAAAAATGCAATGAAATATGAAACATTTTTAGAAAAAACTACCATTTCTAAATTATACATCTTTCATCTTTCATGTATGCTAGAAAGTAAAGAAAGAGTGAAGATTGTCAAAGTTCTTGATTTGAAGTTTTGAAGGGACTATCACAAATGTTCCGTATGAGATAGTGGACAGTTTTTGGTGCACAAGTTGTCTCCAGCCTTCCATTAAAATAATATCCGTGGATGTTCATGAGCTTCCCTTCTCTGGAAAGCTATTCCAATATTTCTGTAAATAATGTTTAATTGTTTGGTTTTTTTTCCTCTTAAATTGTGTTTTCACTGCCTGTTTATTCACCACTTCCATGTTATTAACAATCTCATATGAAGATAAATTCTCACAAATATGTGATTGTCAGAGATTTAAGAGGCTGTAGCTGCTTTTTTATGTTGAAGACACACAAGAAATCATCCAGGTTTTTAGGATGTCAGTCAGGCACATCATCCTGTTTTGACTGCAGCAGCCTATTTTTGTGAAAGGGCTCAGGAGGAGCTCTCTGGTGCCAGGCACGTTGTTTGAAGTGCACAACACCCTACGGTTTGTACATTTTGAATGCTTTGATTATGAGTCCCTAGGCATGGTGCCAGTGGCACAAGTGATGCTTGAATGGGTCTGGGCCATTCCCAAGTGCTCCTACATCCACCTGGGTCCACGCAGTGTCATAAAAATAAAATCTGAATAAAGCGAGAATTCCAAGATAAAGAGCAAGCTCTCAAAATGTGTAATTTTTTTTTTTTTAAATAAACTTCCTTTTGCTGCTATGTTCTTTAGGTTTGGAAATTGTTGCAACTCACTGAGTTGGTTTTCTCCCTGGGTAACTTCTTTAAAGCTCTGTGTGAGGCAGTGCCAGGACTGTAGGGTGTGCTGATGGAAGCAGGAGGAGACTCTGTCCCCTGTTTTCATCTGTATTTAGAAAAGACCCTGTCTTTCACAGGAGCAGCCAGACACATGCTGTAAGTGAACTTCCAGAGATGATTTACAGGGATATCACTGAACGCTTCACATTGTAGTAAAATAGTCCGTGTAAATATGATCCAAATGATCCCACATCACATGTTATCACTTGATTAGCATACTTGGTTACTGTAAAATTTTTGCTGTTATTATTGATAATTTTAAAAGATGCTAACACATAAGGATAGCTGCAGAGCTGTGCTTCCTTCACAGCTGTTCCAGGATCCTGCCTCAGTACCTCATTCAATAAAGGCCTTGTGCTTCATGTTCCACCAATAACTGCATACTGTTTATTGTGTCTCAGGATCACCTTCAAAGACATATCCCTAGAAATAATCTATACTGGAAGTCTAGAGTGTCCCTTACCTCACAATAAAACAGGATTTAAAAAAAACCCAAAAAACCAAAAACCAACAAAACCCAAACCCTCTTTTACAAAACAGTACTTGGGATGGTTTTTGCCGTGTGTGAAGGGAGCCCCACTCTGCTCTGACACAGGGTGCCGTGGCCCCAGCTTGCACAGGTTGTTCCTCTTTGGATCAAGAATGTGTCAGAGGGATCTGACTTTCCCACCAACGGGTGAAGCTCTTAGTCACCAACCCAAACAAAAGGGGAGGCAGCACTCTGACATTTTTAAAGAGAAGACAGCGGGGTTAATCTTCGGACTGGAGATAAATCCTCCTGCCAAGGCGTTCATTTTGGTTAGGTTCTGCGCTTTGGTTTGCTGTCGTTGCCTCACCTTCTTTCTTGCCCACTCTTAAGGAGAGATAGCGTGCGCTATTATGCTCAGATAAATTAAACCAGCACGAGGACGAGCACTCCACAGGATTAGCCTTGGGAAAGAATGACTAAAGCCTGGCTTTGCTCCAAAACCTTAAAGTGCTCTCACTGCCTCAGAGATACTGGCTCATACCTGTTACATGCCTGCAGCACAGGCTGCCTAACTGTCTGTTTCTGAGCTGTAAAATGCCACACAGTGGGCATTTAACCCATTGTGGATTAAATTAAGACTTTGCAGCATCTGTCAGAAATGGTAGTCTTTGTATAATAGGGAGAAGTAGGTACATGCACACACAGAAGAGAGAGACAAGGGTGTTAATGTTTCTAGCACCTCAATTAGCCTGTGCAGAGGGGCCAAGGTCTTCACCAGGCAGGGCTGGGGGTGTCAGAGAGGTCTGGATGGCATTTTGTGTCTAATTTGTTCTGTGGTCTCTCCAAAACGAGGAGATGCCACTTACTGGGACAGCACCAATATGCCTGATAAGAATTCAGACCATCCGCAGATACCAAGTAGCAGAATTTGAGTGAAGTCACTTATCTTTTAAGGATTCTTTCTTGTAAACCCAGTTGCATCTCTCCCTTTTTCTCTAGGCAGATTCCAGGTCAAAGAACCACATCCATGGACTCTTTTTGCTTTTTCCTTCACTTCTCTTCTGAATATCACTTTCCACACAGACTGCCGCACTTGGAGCATGCCTGTGTTCCTTTCCATGCAAAGCTAATCCTCTTTTTGACTGTGATCAAGAGCTGTCATCAAAACAATCTCTGCTTCTTTCATCTTGGATTCAGGGTTATGTTTACTGCGCTAAATTCAGGCTCAGACAGTGATGTACCAGAGAAAGCTTTGTTAAGTGGGAAATCCAGCTCATGTGGTCAGGGCTGCCAGCTCAGAGAGCAGCAGCAGGCTTCATTTAGACTGTGGAAAAACTGCCCTTCCAGGTTTTTCTCCATGGTTGTAGACTGGAGACAAGCTAAACTTTAAGCCAAAGAATGGATAAATCAGGTGTTCACAGCAAGGCTTAAAAGCGATCTGAGGTCCTTTGTGGGGAGAACGCAGATTAGGCTTAAGAGGAATGTAAAATGTAAATATGAACACAAAAGGCAGCAGAGAAGAAAGCTTTCATAGCTCAGGACTCAGTTTAAAAAAAGAAAAAAAGTGTATCCACACAGGACGCAGAAATTTGCCACAGAAACCATCTTCAGGTATCCTCATCTCGGAAGGATACCTGAACCCAAGAGGAGACTATAAACAGAAAACAGACACAAGAAGAAGTGTGTAAATGCTGTGTCAGTTTACCTGATCTCATATTTCTTCCATTGGTGAAATGTGCCACTACATTTTGGAGCCATGCATCTTGACAAATTTGTTCCGTACCACACAGTAAACTCACAAAGCAGAAGCTCTAGGGCTGATGGCACTGCTACCGGCCTGGAGCAAGGAGATTGCGCATCTCATGAAGAAGAGATTTTGGAAATGCAATTTCCTGGAAAAAGCATGCTGAAGTGGCAAGAAGGAGAGAAAACAGTGTGTCTTAGGGACTTTTTTTTAAAAATTAAAACTAAAATTAAACCTCTCTGCCTTCAAGCATGCTGTTTGATCCAGAGGAAATTTCTTCCATCATGTGTCCTATGCCCGTGCTGAGGCTGTGACTGTGGAAGCTGATCTGGGGAGCTGACCTGTGTTTTGGAGGATGTCAGCAAGGACAGGCCCCGCTCCTTCAGAGGGGACTGCAGCAATCCCAGAGCTGTAAAATCCTGAGTGCTGGGTCCACTGGCAGGAGTGGGGCTGGGAGTTTTCTCACTGAGAAGAAATGCTTGATACCTCAGCACAGCACCTTGCAAGACTTTGCTCTCTCTCTCTGCATCATTCTAAAAGAGGTTCTGCTGAAAGAAAAAATTGTAAACACTGCTTTTTAGCTCCTCCCTTCTCCGCTGTCCTGTACATCCTACCTTATACATCTTGTTTTAAATGTTCTTTACATGGAAACAATCTCACCATTTACTCTGAGACCGGCTTTTACCACCTGAAAAAAAACCCCCAAGCTGCCACATTCCTGCTTTTAGAACTCACAACTGAACAGATTTAATCCGTGAGGAAAATAACACACATTTAAACACAGACATTGCAAGGCAGCCCCTGTTCCAGCTCCAGGAATTTTTTCACATGGCTGCTTATTCAGCACACAAAGAATAGTATCTTCCCATGCCTGTCTCTCGGGAGCATTGGGGAAGTACAAGACAGGCTGCTGGTCAATCCTTACACCCTTCCCCATCCAGAGGAGGGGCTGTCATGGAAACCTGAGCTGCAGCTTTGCCTCGTAGAGGCTGAAAGGTGTATTTGATGAGCTGCCACAGTTCTTGAGGTCCGTGGCCTTTTAAGGTGGTGTGATTCTAAACCCATAACTCTGAAGTGTCTAAATCTGCTCTTCGCCTCCCGACCCACAGTTTCTACCAATCCTGAAAAAAATGTAGAAGTCAATAAATCATTTTCATTATAAGCTGTGAAATGCAAGTTTTAGCTGTAAGCTCATCGCCCATCCTCAAGCCTCTTCTATAACCTCCTGATTTTCCTAAAAGCATGCATTCTTTGGGCAGAGCACACGCCAGCTAAACAAGTGGAAGGGTTCTCCTGCTTGCTTTCAGCACGACGTTTTGGAGGGACAAACTCACCCTTCCCACACTCAAGGCAGCTGCGGGCCAAGATTGTGCCAAGGAAAAGGGGTGAAAGAGAGGCAACAAGTTGTGGCCATCTGTTAGAAGGCAAAGTCGTGTCCCAGGAAGGGAAATGTCCTCATGCATTTATAATTCCCATGGATTAGCATGTTTCCACTCTCCCTTCCCCTCTCTGACCGAACTCAGGCGCCTTAGAGTCTGAAATTGTCTCGTTTGTCACAGGTGATGAAAGCTCATTAAATTTGGGTTGAAATCCTGACCTTATCACAGATTTTTTTTTTTAATTTTATGACCCTGGGCATGTCCTGCAATTTTCACTTCTTCTCTCATGACTGTGAGATTTTCAGAGGTTTTGTGTCACTTCTTTGCGTCCTGGCCCTGATTTTAGTGTGTACATTAAAATACACTGTTACAAAAGGGACAACCATACTCTGCTTTCTTTCCTGACTTACTAGTTTTCTGTCCTTCTTTCCTCTGAGGCTCATGGTATAAAGATTGGTCAGAAAACAACCAATTGTCAAACAGGAATATCTTAATCCAGCAATCTGACCTGCTTCACAAGACAACACCACCAATAAAAAAGGTTTGCAGTTAAACTCTGGTTTTGTTTAGAACAATTTCTCGTATTAAAAACCTAATTTTAAACAGTAAGAAAATCGGTTCTTGGCCAGAAGAGGGCATTTGACTTCAAGACTTGGGCTCATGGCTGTGGGCTCCTCATCTTGAAATAAAAACCAACCAACCAAACATACTCATTCTACGTTACTAAAAATTCATATCATTAGTGGTTCCCACCGTGATGCAACAAATATTTAAACCTTTCAGTCACAGCTCCCCCTGAAGCCAGCAGAGGCTGAGAACATGGCAATGAAAGGAAGAGTTATTGATTCATCTTTCCCTGAATTACCCACTTCCTACTTTCTAGCACCAAGATAAGCAGGAGCTTTACTCAGCCAACATTCCAGGAAAAGATCCACCTACAAATGATCTTGTTTGTCCCAAGCTAACAGGGAGTTACTCGATGGTATGAGCTGGTGCAGTTACTCCTTCTTATTTCGTTTGTTGTTTGTTGAAACCTTTGAAGTGGTGGGCAAACAGGGGTTTCATGTGATATTAAAGCTTAAATTGGGGGATATTCACATCCTTGTAGTAGCTTCTTATCCTCCTAAGTCATTACAGCAATTAATAACAAGTACAAGACCCTATCTGAGTGAATGTGGCATTCCACAGTGTTGACGGTGAGCAGAGGAAAAATACACTCACTGAAAATTGTGGGCTTTTGAGGTCTTAGTTTAAAGCAAGGGGAGGAACCAAACAGAGGAAATATTCTCCTGTAGCTGAAGGGTCAAGACTGTGGGTAAATTGCAGATTTGAGTGAAATAGCTAATCCAAAGAAATACTGGAGCTGTCAAAACTTTATGTTTCATGATGTCACATCAACTTTCCTGTTCCGCTTCTTCCTCGAAGTCATTAAAATTCTCAGCCTTGTTACTTTTTTTTAAGGAAAAAAATCCCTTCCCTGGTTTTCAATGCCAGTAAGTATATCAGTATTACAAGAAATTTGAAACTTAGTTTGGGTCCTATTGATGCAAACAAAACACAAAAATATTTCTGACCCCCTCCAAAGTTTTAACATTCTCTTTGCTCAACTTGTATGAACTGGAATTGCCCCAGATAAAATTGGTAACAGTAAAAACAAATAAATCTGTTCCCACTTCCCTCAGTTACATATTTCCAATTTAAAGTTTTTATGAATACTTACGGCTCAATTGTCCTTGACCTCAGCAAGGCCTCCAATTTTATGCCATTCCCAGAAGAAATTCCAGCCTTGAATATGTTAGGATGTCCTGCATGGCTAAAACAGAGTCAGGACAGCTGCAGCTCAGGCAATGACAGCAAAAAGTAGATGAAGCCAAGAGCAGACCCAGGAGAGCAAAAGGGGGAATGTGAAGGTGTTGGTAACATAAGAGTTTAGGATCAGGTTTCTCAGAAAAATTTGTTTTACAAATGGGTTTAGGACAAGCTGGGTTACCTTTCTAGGTGATATTTGAAGCAAAGAAAAGAAGTTGTGATTTCAGCATTTTGTACCAGATCCATATTTTTCTCTTGAGGTTGCTATAGATACGCACATGTGCCTGTGAATAATCGGAATTAAATGTCAGACATATGTTAGCATTGGAAACCAGAACGGCAATGAACGCACCAGCCCATTAAGGAGATCAACACTTTGGTTTGACACAGAGAATTCCCTGATACCACGGAGCAAGTCTGCCAAGTGCAGCTGAGTGGGTGGAGCTGGCAACTGACACAGCTCAACCTAAAGCACGACAGGCAATTTTGCAAATAAGGAAACCCAGTCACAGGAGATGATGATGATGATGGCAGGGCACGTTAAGCACTCCATCATGTGGTATTTCCAGCTGGAGCTGGAATGCCTTCCCCAGAAGAAAGCACTTGCTCAGTCACCAATGGCCAGACAATGAGGTGGAGTCACCTGGAGAAACACCTGTGGTTTGCCTCCTGCAAGGAGCCAAAGTCCATTCCTGTAATGGCTTGCTCCTGGCCTAGGTTCTACTACAGCAGCTCTTCCTCTAGAAAAATGAGCAGTACAAAAGCATCTGGAAACTCGTGGTGCCTCTTGCACTAACAGGGAAGTCAGCTGATCAGCAGGTAAAGCAATGTGCTGGCTGGTCAGGACAGACAGTATTTGGGGAGTACTTCTTTGATAATTGTGGGCAAATAGATTCCCCTTGCACACCACAGCACTGCTTCAGCCCTTGGCCATCACTTTCATTATCAAGTATTTAACTTTTTTTAATTTATGGGTGCAGCGTGGAAAATCTACCGCAGAGCACTACCAGAGGCATCAGCTACACCTTCACATCCCTCAGTGCTTTTGGTGCCACAGCAGGGCATCAGTGCTGCATTGCCATGCACCTGTGTTATGGTAATCACCTAAAAACCCCAAAACACCACCAAAAAATTGTGATATAAAGCAGCCCCTGTCCTAATACGGCCATTATTTACTACACCATGGAAGAACCAGAAAGAAAACAAAAAACAGAGAGTAGGCTAGTCAAAAAAGTGAAAAAGCTTTCATCTAAGCAGTGATTTGTGACTCCTTGAAACTTTGAAAAAAAGTGGTAAAGCACAATGGATATGATAGACATGTCTAAAATCATGAGGGATAAGGAAAAAGATTTCTTCATATAGCGGTAGCATTTTTTCCGTGCACATCATAAAGGTACCTGGACCTTAGACAAATTTACTGAGAAATAAGAAAATTTTTGTTGATTTTAATTTCTAAGCTTTTGGGCTTTATATGCACTAGTAGGATTTTGGGTCAAAACCATCTGATTGCTGTACTTGATAAACTGAAGGAGGCTGACCACGCAGTATAAACGAGCAGGGACATACCTAATTTTCCTTCCTTTAGCTGCCTACGTTGTCAAAAAGGTACAGGACACAGAAAGCTCACCTTTCTAAACTGCAGGAAGAGTAGCCCAGGAATGCTGAAAGAAGTGAAAATGGGCTAGGAGGCACTAGGGAAAGAGCTTTTTCCTCTGTGTTTTTCATTATTCTTCTCCAAACAGCTGCGCTTTCTCATGAATAACAAATGTGTAGGGAAAAGTGTGTTCTGTCTGCAAAGCCTTCATGTGTTTCTGTATTCTCACACCCTTCAAACGAGGTCCTCATGGACTGTGTAACCAATCTGAGGGGTTCCCCTCTCCCAGGTCCGTAGGAGAAAATGTCCACTGGGATGGCTAAACACTGAGAACACGATGTTCTGCTCCCTGACCACCACAGTCACACGAACTCCAGCACTGAGGAGAGACCCTTTGCATCCTCAGAGTGAGTCCAGGGACTGAAAAAATGGATGGATACACTAGAAATGTCATATTCTGTTTTGTAAGATCTGTTCTCTCTGCTGCTTTCTATGCGGTGTCTTCCTGATATCTTCCAGAGATCACCACTCTCTTCTCACTGAGTTGGTGAGTCCTTTTTATTTTGCACGTAACAGACTGGATGTTTACAGAACACGGCATGCCAAGTCCATTTCCTTGTGTTTAAAAGTGGTATAAACAATCATTAAAGGCCTCTCAAAAGCCACAAGTGATTCAGAGTAACCTCTTCAGTCAAGAAGGTGCCTGCCTCTCACTCTGCGAGTTACCTTTTTTGAAGCAATGTTTTTCAGCTGAAGGTGTCTGTCAACAAGGCAGGACTGAAGTATCTAGGTGGAGCTACAGTCAAAATACAAGTTTCAGTGAAGTTTAAGATCATTCAGGGCACGTCATCAGTAGTGCCCCATGTCTTTTCTCCCAGGAAAACTTGTAGATACGTTATTGGGACCGAACAGCTGACTGGAAATGCAGTGAGAGTTACACAGGAAGCGTGGATGGAAATGATGCACTCTTTATTTCCAGTGAGGCACTCAGCATCCCACTCAGCCCAAGCGAGGTGTAAAATGTGAGATTCTATTGCATAGACACAATCCAGACTGGTCCTCCAAGAGGGAAGGAGCAAGAGAAACAAATAAATTAAAATTCCACAAATGTGTTGAGTGGCAGATATACCCACCTCAAAAATACCTCCCATTTATGGTCATTCAATTCAGAAGGAAAAAAAGCCAAACCAAAACCAAACAAAAACAACAATAACAAAACCCTTCAAAGAAAAAAAGACAACAGCAATACCAAGAAGGCATACCCAGGTCTATTTTACATACTTTAATTAGAGTCATGGTGCTTTTAGATCTTGGCCACATCTGTATGTGATGGAGCTAAACAAGCATTCACGTACTTTTGCAAACAATTTAACTGAGCTCTGTAAATATGAAAAGTCAGGTGATGTTTTCAAGCTGTAGATCATAATTTCCAAAAACACACTGCTATTTTCAGCTTTCCTTAATGTATTTGAGACCACTGATGGCTCTTTTTTATTTCTTCCTTTAACATTTGGGCTTTACATAGACGAATAGTTATGTTTGTGTATAAGTGTACTAATTCTTAATGTTTAACACAAATTTTAATGAGTTACTGCTCAATGAAGGTAGTGTACCTTGTACTATAATCCTTTGAACACAGAGAGGTTGCATAGGTCTTTCCAAAATTGGATGCACAGTTGTTTTAAATACATGCATAAATGATCAGTTTGGTGTTCTCCACTTACTGCTGCTGTACCAAGACTTCTAAAACACAAGCATTCATGACTGAGAATTTTCTCTGGGCACTAAATTGCAAATCTAATGGGTAAAAACACTTGCTGTTGTCCAGTCAGATTGCAGAGTCAATCAGAATGCTTGACAACAAATAAAACAGATACCAAATATGTAATGTGGCACATTAGGTTTTGCCCAAAATTATTTTAGGGGCTGATTGAGGGAAAAGATTCCACTAGTTTTTTCAAAACGCTCCATGAGTTGGAGAGACAGGGTGGGAATGTCCAACACCCTATAAACAAAGGCTGTTACTGTTTATACATGGGCTATAAGATTCTGAGGGTTGACACAAAGTTCAGTTTCTGTGTCCACAAACACATTTGCACAGGTTAGTGAAAACTGAATGGGTTGACAACAGCCAAAGAAGCCTGAAAAAGGTTCTTTTTAATTCCTCTTGCTGCAGCTGCAAAATTTGTCCAACTTTGATATCAGATGGGATTTTGGCACACCCATTTTACAGAAATTTTAGGAAATTTTGCAGGAAAGTCCATCACAAAACAAACAAACCAAAGTATTATTTTTACTCCTTAAATATAACAAAGCCATTAGTTTAAGGTCTTCAGTGAAGGCTGAGATGCAGGAAGCCTGGCAAAAGTTTTTTTCACCACAAGTTTGAGAATAAGAACTTTCTTTGTATCCCCATTTATAAAACAAAGTAATTGCCATTTAGAAAATGTAGCAAAGGAAGTATACGCCGACTTTTGTAACCCAAATACCCCTGCCTTCCTCCCTGGCCAATAACTCTCCACTAATTAATTAATTAATTAATTAAAGGAAAATCTCCCATTTTCAGACTGTTTGTGATTTTCTAGTGTACACTTCTGTAGATTTTTCAGTTTAGAAAAGCACGGAGAGCTTTCAGATGCCTGTCAGAGTTTACTCTCAATAAAAACAACAGATATTTCCACCCAATATGTGCCTTGTTTAACTATCGTTTTGGGCTTAGATCTCTACGATTCCACCCATAGAAATTAAAGACAATGATGATTTACCCCAGCTGAAGTTCTGGCTCTCTTAGGTTCTCAGCTGTTTGTTGACTTTGCACACACTTACAAAAAAATCTTCAAACCCTGGCACATCCAGCATTCATGGAAAATGCAAAGATTCTTTTATTTGACAGTGATGGAATTTCACAAAAACCTACTAACCACTTTTCTCTTTACAGTCTCTCCAGGAAATAACAAGTGAATGGAACTTTATAAATTATAAAGCATTTTTAGACAATCCTGTTGTACAATTTGACTAACTATCAGGAATATTCTTGATCTCACGAATTCTCTGTTGGGCATTTAGAGCCAAAGAAATTCAAGGTGGACTTCTTTCTTTTTCTTTCTTTCTTTCTTTCTTTCTTTCTTTCTTCCTTCCTTCCTTTCTTCCTTTCTTCCTTTCTTCCTTTCTTCCTTTCTCTCTCTTTCTCTCTCTCTTTCTCTCTTTCTTTCTCTCTCTCTTTCTTTCTCTCTCTCTCTCTCTTTCTTTCTCTCTTTCTTTCTCTCTTTCTCTCTTTCCTTCCCACCCTTTTTCCTCTTCAGGTGATGCACTTCTGCCCTTGTTTTTTTCCAAGGCATAGAGTGAGGATTCTTTTCCACATCCTGTATTCAGAAGGGAGGACTGAAGGAAGCAGCTTGAGGGAATTTTATAGAAAAGTTTCTGGCCTTGTCAGAGGCATTAAGTTCTCATACCCAATAGGAACGTGTCACATGAATAAAGCAAAAAATACCCACGGCATCAACAAAAAAATCAGAAGGGCAAATATGTGTTAATCAATAACAACTAATTTAGAATGAATTTAAATTCCCACTGAAAGACTTAATTTAAATTTATATCACAATTGTATCAGGGCTGTTTAGACACATGATGAAAGAAACATTCCTTGACCCATGGAACATTCTCTAGGGGTTACACAGAACTGCAGGACAAATTGGTGGGATGAATCTCCAGGTACGGAAATAACAAAGTCAGCAATGGAAACAGCTAAAGTCAGCAATAAATTTCAGCCCACTGTTTGCCCAAGCAGTGTCAGAGAGAAGAACCATGCTCAGTTTGGCACAGCTGATGCAAACTTCAGAACCCTCATGGACACTGAAACAGCATCATCTGAAAACCTTCCAGTCTTTTGTCTCTGTCTTCGAAGGCAGAGAAGTTCTGTTGCCCTGATTTAGTTACTAGGATAAAATTGCACAAAAATTGTCTAGGGGGCAGAAATCTTTTCTACCAGCTGACTTTCCCCTAGTGTTTTTCAGTACTGTGTTATGTTCCTGCATTTCTTTTTAGAAGACCTGCACGGAGAGGTGTTCTCCTACCTGTTCAGTCAGTCTAAACAGGTTTATCTGAGCAGCTTGTTCTACAACTAAAATGCATAAAACTCCACCCCACTCTCTTTTTTTTTTTTCTTTTTTTTGTGACTGGCAGAACTTAGTATAGTTTAAAAAAAAAAGATCTTCAGCTCTTTTTCTACTGCGCCCTTTTATTCTGAAGGTTCATATTCATTCTTCAATGTTTTTCAATTTTAAACCTGGTCTAGCTCTCAGAAAGAGCAACACCACTACTTGCTAAAATTAACCTCATGCTTAAATATTTGGAAACCACCACCATGCCTTTTTCCCACTATGATTTTACAGTATGAAAGAATGAGATAGAAAGAGCAGGCAGTGAGCATGGGGGGTCAATGAAGGCACAGTCAATGACGAATTGAGGTGAAAAGGGGGAAAAAAGCACAGTGAGATTTACTGTAGCAGACCAGAATACAAAAGCATTGCCTCTGTCAGTGTACACATCTCCTTATGGCTGGGCAAGCGATATATGAATATGCAGCTTTCTACCACTAATAATTCTGTGGTAGAAATAATACATAATTCTGAATAAAATGTCTTACGCTGAGTGTCAAACCAACAAGACCTGAATCCCCAGCCAAGCAACACTAAGCAACAGATTTTGGCAGTGTTGTTCTTCCTATGCTTTGAATGCATCCTTGAGACTACTGCGTGTGAAGAGACATGAGAAACTTCAATCAGAATAGGAAGGCCTGATTTCTGCCAAAATAAATTAGCCTGTGATACACATTGTCTGATCCAGAGGTTTATCCTACCTTTCACCAGTGAATAAGAAAACTTGGTGCTTTGGTCCCCAAGCAAATCTCAGTTTTATTTGCCCAGTTCCCTGCAGTCACAACAGATGCCACACCTAATTCCTGAAAAACAGCAGGAGGGAGTTCATTGGTCCTTCTACCTTTTTTATAACTGTAGCACGTGAGTGTAGAATAAAAGTGTAGATGGACAAGAAAACTGCAATCCTACACAAAAGTTATGCTCAGGGCAGGTATGGAATGTGCAGGGTGTGTGCTGGTGCTCTGACAGCTGCATCTATTTTTAATGAAAGCAAAATGCAAATTATGGAGCCAGTAAGGTGCTTGTGAAACAAAAATGCATCTAATTATAAATTTGTCCTTCTCTTAACCTATTATTTAGATAAACTGACGAGACCACACTGAGTGTTTTCCTTACTTTCTCTCGTCCTAATTTAGTCTTTGAACAGGAAGGCATGTTGGTAACTCAGTTAATTGAGTTGGACATTATGTTCACTTGTTCAGTTAAAAGCACAGGAGCTTAAATTGTGCTCCTCTATTCATAAAAGAAAGATCAGTGGAGGAAGTAAAGTTGACAGCCAGATGACAGGGTGAATAAGAAAGAGCTGCAGAGGTTATTTAGGGTCCAGAACATGGGTGGAAATTCTGATTTTTTTTTTTTTTAAATTTAAATTAGAGATTTGAAAAATAGGTACTAAAGTTCTGGAGATTCCCATATTTACAGGCTTCCAAACCCCTGTTGCAGGGGAAGACAGTGTCTGCCTTTGCCCTGGGGGTGCCTGAGGAATTTCTGAGCAGTTACCTCTTAATCTTGCTTTGTAACAGGAGCCTGTGATGCAAGAACTGAGCAAAAGGTTTTCATGTAGCAAAGAAATTACAGGGTTAGTAACACATTTGGGAGCTATGGTGACTTGACAGCAGTAAGAATAGGCAGCATTTTCCATATGTAAGTTGTAGTTCAAATTGCCAAAACACAGTGGGAGGTAAATAACTTACCTTCATGCAAGAAATGCAAACACACAGACTGAAAGAAACTACGTAATTATATAAAATCTCCCCAGCACAGCAGTGCCACAGGAATGGAACATCACAAAACCTTTCTCTAGGTACACAACTGCTTTTATAAAAACTGTCTGTTGCTTCATGGAAGGGATCAGAACCAGAGCTGATCAAACAAGAAAAACAAATTAATTAAAATTTTTCTTCTATTAGTTTGGTCAAAAGAACCAGGAACAAAGTCATTGTTTCTTGACTTTAAAATTTCATTTCATTGACTTTAAAATTCTTCCTTGGAAAAAATAAATATGTCCAAAACTGAATGGTTACTGTGAGACATTTGGGTTTTGGCAAAACCTTCCATCCGATTTAGAGAGTAAACCACAAAAATTGACTGTAAAGCCAGGAGATTCAAACCAATGACTTCAAAAGATTTCACCATTAAAATGTTAGGAAAATGAAAAGGGAAACACAAGAAAGTCGTGGCTCAGTAACATCTTAACTTCCACCATACTTTGGCCCCCATTTTTTACTCAGAGTCTGAAAACATTTCACTAAGTTTGCTGTGCATAAGGAGCTTAAGGGTTTCTTTTTTCTTTTTTTGGTTTGTCTTCTACTTGTTGTCTGTACTTGCCATGTAGCTTAGCATTTTCTACATTTTTGGTAGCTAGGCATTTTTAAATTTCTGGAAATTTGTCTCAAAACGAAAAAAATAATCCTTTGTGTCACTCTCAAGGGAGAACTGAAAAATAATAGAGGTAACTTTCTATGGGTCAAATGTAGAAATTGCTATCTTTGGCTAGTAAATTTCTTGAAGCCATTAAGATAGTGATCCAAAATACGTTCCTCATTTCCAATGATCTAGTTCGCTTAGGAGGCCTACGCTACTTGCAGAGAGAATTTTGTCATGGAAAATCGAATGCTGGCTTCCCAAAGGATTTTCAGAAGAAATAAGACGCTTGGATACCAGGTGAATTTGAGTTTTCTCTTGTTTTTTTTGTCAAAGACTTTTGTCTTTCCTGTCTCCCTCTGCACCATGGGGGACTCTATTGCAGACCAGAAGGGTGACACAGGCTGAAGTGCATTACCAACCCTGGAAAGGAAATTAAACCAAGAAGGTGGTAAGAACTAGTTAAAAAACCTGTGTTTCAGGCGCCAATCCTATTTGTCTTCGTAAATGTACATTTTTTCCTGTGTCTCAGGCAAATCTTTCAACATTGTAAGGTTTTCACATGGACAAACATCTATTTAAAACTGAATACAATCTGGATGGCCTGTAGCACTAAATATCCTGATCTTCTGGACTGGCTCTACATTGGTATTTAAAGAAAATAGAAAAGAATCCCAAACAACATTAGGCTAGAAAGCGCAGTGACTCCAAAAGAACTATGACAAATCAGATGACCCAGTTTTCACATGTTAAATTTAAGGTCCAACAGGGACATAAGAACTTACATCTCACCAAAAGAGATTTCTATTTAAGCTGGAAGGTCGCTTCCACATTTAAAAGCTGCGTTACATTTGAATAAAAATTTTCCCATCCTTGTGGAAAAAAAGAATAATCCACTGTTTAACATTACAAACAGCAAGTGCAATTTACTACGAGGCTTATAAGTCTAATTTATAGGTCCAGGTCCAACATCCTCTTTGTCTGTGAGAGATTATTTCTTGTGTGCTCCAGTGGCTTCAGAGAGGTTACCGTGTTTGCTGCTTGTTTTCAAAATAATTTATTTCACTTCTCTGTTATTGGTTACTACTGCCCTAGAAGGGTTTCCTTAATTTCACTACGCAAATTCAGATTATCTGTAGATTGATTAATTTGCTACAATATCCAATTGCAACATTGTTTTCAGCATCAACTAGTGCTTAATTTCCCTTGGATACAGATCAGTAGATGATGCTGTTTTGGGGTTGGATTTAAATTTATATATATTGGGTGAAGTGATAGCACAGCTTTTCCAAATGTTTTGTTGCAATCTTAGGATAAATATAAAAAAACCAAAGCAAAACAAAACAAAGCAAAACAAACCATCAGCTCCCCCAGACCTCAGAGCCTCTACAAGCACATTAATTTTTTTTGTGCAGTTGTTTCTCATAGAGCTGCACTCTGGTTAATATTAAATACTGAACATGTGAAAGCAGCATGTCTTAATTGCCAGGTGTTTGAAGTCCTTACTATTTCCATGCTGCTTCACAATACTCAGCAGTGGCAGGGACATGCCCTTACTTTAGAGTCTGAGGCCCAGGGACATCAAAAACTTCAGGATCACTGCAGCACAGAGCAATTTATGTCGGAAGGGACCTCAGGAGGCTCTAGTCTCTGCTTAACCAGCTCAGGTTGTTCCAGAACCACACAAGTTTTGAGGATCCAGCCCAAGGATGGATGACCCATAGCTTCTCCTGGCTCCTGCTCCAGAGTTTGATCACATCTTGGTGAAAAAAGCTGTTCTTTTAATCAAGTCAGAATTTCTGGTTTTGCGCCTTTTACGCCCTCCCTGCTTTTTCTCTAAAGCTCTCAGAAGAACCTTGCATGTTGGTTTCCTCTGGGACAGGTTAATTCCCTCCACAGTGTCGGGAGCGTGGCCGTGTGTTGGATGTGTGCTGTGAGCAGCGCTGATGACACAGGGATGTGCTGGTTATGGAAGCTCAGTGTTTGCACAACGAGGCTTTGCTGCTCCTCACAATGCCCTGCCAGCCAGGGGACACGAGGACCTGCGAGGGGACACGGCCAGAACAGCTGGCCCCAGCTGACCCCAGGGATATTCCAGGCCGTGTGGTGCTGGGCTCAGCGCACAGAGCTGGGCAAGAAGGAAGAGGGTGACATTCACAGCGATGGCCTTTGTCTTCCCAAGTCACCTGTGATGGAGCCTGGCTTTCCTGGGGATGGCTGAACACCTGCCCGCCCGTGGGAAGCAGGGAATGAATTCCTTGTCTTGCTTTGCTTGTGTGTGCAGCTTTTGCTTTTCCTATTAAACTGTCTTTGTCTCAACCCATGAGTTTTTTCACTCTTACCCTTCCAATTCTCTCCCGTATCCCACAGTCAGGAGTGAGAGAGGGGCTGCATGGTGCTGGACTCCTGGATGGGGTTAATCCTCAACACTCCACATTCTCCGTATCTACCCACCTCATGGCTGAAGAATTTCATGAGATCCCATCACTTTAGGTTGAACAAAGGCCATACAGATAATTTATGGAATACAGAGAACTTATGGAATAGCAGGAAATTTGATCTGCATTTATTCTATCACAAGAACTATGCCACACATACGTTTTTTTCTTAATATTTCTTCACTGTAAGACAGAGACTGTGGGTGTGACAGAGTTTCAGAGCAAGCAAAGGGTGGCATGAGGGGCCACCATATTTGATTATCCCATGCAGCTCCACATCAGCGGATGCTGAAGATGCTAAAAGATAATACCATGAATTGAGGGAGAGGCAGGACAGGTTTGCAGAAGGCAAATCTGTTGAGTGTTACAGAGGACACATAATGCACTTCCAGTCTAGGACTATCCTCAAGTGGAAACTGTTGGAGACCAGAAAAAGATTATAGGAAAATACCATTCCTCTACTAAGACCTTTTAGGCCCTTGCCAGGAGCAAATTACTGGGCTGGATGGACTTTGGTTGTGATTCTGTACGGTCAGGTCTTCAGCAATTTATGAGAGGTATAAATATGCAAGATTGAAAAAACAATGTAGTCATGGCAACAAGTGTGTGGGGACAAAGGAGGTGTAATTCCTTACAGTGATGTGACTTCACCAGCATTCAAATTTTAGGGTCTGGGAAAGCCCATGGTCTCAGGTTTATTTGCACTATAATTTTATTCTTTTCTTCTACATGCTGTTGCTATGTATTTGCACAATACAAAGTTTCCTATCTTGGAGCCACAGTAGTGACATATCTCCAGGTAAAGCAAGATTTCCATCATACTTAATTCCAGGACAGGCGTTAACTCAGCAGCTTTTGCAGTTTTTTTGGCCCTGTCACTTCCTTTGAATGTTGTCAAATATGAAAACGATGTTGTTCAACTCACTGGTATGAAAAACATCCAAGAGCACCACATGTTCAAAGGGAAAACAATCCTAGCCTATTCATTTTGATGAATTGCAAGCACAGAAAGTCTGCAAAAAGCAGGAAATAACTGACATCCAGACACAAGCCCAGTTTTATATCTGATACTCCAGTTATTTCTGAATGGGTGGTAAAAAAAATTTTACGTTTTATGCATTCTAAAATATTTCAGGGAGGTTACTCCTGGTTAGTAAAGACGTAAAAAGTGTGGAATGGGCACAGCCCTTACCTTCAATCATGATATTAGAGAATAAGGCTTAAAAGAAGCCATCATATCTTAAACTGATGGATATTGCTGCCATGAAAACAATGGTGGTTCAATAAAAAAGGGTTGACCAAATAGGACTTAAAAAACACCATTTTTTATAGTGCCTCAAAGGAGACTTTCCCCATCCTCAGTCAGGATAGAAGCGGAATTTTTCCAATTTCTTTTTAAAAGTTCGAAAATTTTAAATTCCATACAAATATTGCACTAGCAGTTTGGTTTAATCACTTGCAAGTATGACTACAGTTCTTAGAAAAAAATATTGATATGTATCTTCAGAAGATCTAGTCCCATTTTTTTTTTTTTTCAAGTGAAACAAATTGGAATCAGTTTCCTATAGATAGGTGTGTCCCAGAAAAAAAATCATGACCTCTCATTTCCAACCTGATGCATCTGAATCTTGTACTATTATGTTTTCTTAAGCTGGTGTAACCTTTTTACCCCCCTCCTCCCCAGTTCCAGTCAGCCTCAGCTCTGAAGAAGAGAGGAATGTAAATTGGAACAGTCCAGATAAATTAAAGCCAGAGCAAAATTAAATCTGGTGATTTGGAGGCCATTTTAAGCTGGAGCAAAGCCATTCAGTATGTCCATGCAGGATTATTCCTGCTGAAACAGGACAAGGTACTGCTTCAGGAGAAGCCAGAGAAAATCAGTGGATGTTTTGATGCAATGTTATTTAGCACAAGTTGCTCAGCATGGCCTCTGCTCTCAGCCACCAATGTATGGGCAGCAACATTCCCTACAATAAAAGGGAATTGTAGAGCAGAGCCCCTACTGGATGTGGACACAAATGTGTTTTCTAGCACAAAAAGCCTGTATTCTCAGTGTCATTTCTGCCCAAAGTGAAAGGCAAAGGACATATGTGCAGCTTGCTTCAGAACTCAATTCTATGCTCAAAATGAAAGCCAAGTTCTTCACCTACAATGGTTATACATTGAAAAAATCTTTATCACAACACCTGAAAGGCACATTTATGGATCAGAATAAATTACTCAACATACTATAGAATTCCATGGGAAAAAAGGGGCTTGCTTCTTTTTTTTTTTCCCTGCTTCCTTTACCAGACAGATTAGTCCCAGAAAATGGAGGAAAAGTCCTCCTCCGCATCCCATTTTCACCCTAGAGGATGGTTCAGACAGCTTTAACACCTCTCTCTTGCATAGCTTCTCTCACCTGGGCTGAATCAGAGCACGAGCACACCAATAAATCAGAGAGTTGTCCCAATGACCATCTCCTGAGGTCAGCTGATCACCTTCCAACACCATTTTTCTGACAGAACTGAGAACAGAATTTCCTGGGAAACAAGGTTTGGAGCAGGATACGCAGTGAAAAAGGAGCGTATTCAGCCTGTAACTTTGGCACTGCTTTCCCTTTTCCCATTAATCTTGCTTTATATATTCTCAGGTTCTCCAAAATGAAGCAACTAAAATAGTATTGGGCAGTGCCTGACCACGCATCAATTTGCTTTGCTTCTGTCCCCATGATGTTGCTCTCCAGGCTGCCCACCCATCCACACCTTTCTGCTGCATCTATGTTTCCCTTCCTTTCTGTTTCATTGCTATCCGTTTGAAGGTGATTAGAATCCTAACTAGCAATATTTAAACATAAAAGGTACAGGGAGCCACTAGGGACAGATCAGCTGGTGGAAATCAGCCTAATTACAGCAGTTTAATTGAAACACTCCCAAATTCACCTCTGCGGAGCACCTGGCCACGTGAATTTGAGCTAACAACATTCAGCTACCGACTGACCCTGACACTGATTGTGTAAAGCTGACAGTCCACACGGAACGGCTTTGGTTTGAGCTTTCACAAATCACCCCATCTGGGTCCCACTGCTCTTCACATTCATGATTCACCTGGCTTTTTACCAAATCAGTGTTTATTTGCAGTAATCTAATATAATGTTAATTGCTTACTCATTGAAACCTAGTTGGCATTTTCCCCCCTGCGGAGATTTGGCAAGGCAGCACCCGCGCCTCGTTCCATCCTCAGTTGCCTGTGTTCGCTGTGCCAGCTGCTTCCCTATCAGCCAATTCCCACCCACCCCGCATTCCTGCTTTTCTTTGCTCTCCCTCCCTCTCCCTTTTTTTAATTTAGGCATAATTGTGTGGTTGAGTAAGCTCAGAGGGCGATATGTTGCCACATCCAAAGACGAGGCAACAAGGGTGGTAGCTTTTCATTTATTGCCTGCTCCAGAAGTGGCATGAAGCAGCACACTGCACAAAATAGCCTGTTGTGGGGGAGGAAAGGGAGAGTTTTGAGACAAAAATCTTCATCATTTCAAATGGGAGATCTTGCCAAAAATCCTAGTGGGGCTATGTGGGCCCCCACAGCTGGAGGGGTGATGAAGGATCCTGATTTATCAAAAGCTGCCTTAATTACAGCAGAACAAATCTTGCAGGAGGTAAGCCAGCAAGTATTGCAAAACCTTAATTCATTTTTGAACACTTTGATTTCTTTGGATGAAAGGCAGTGCATAGGGATCCTGCTATTAAGCAGAGCTTGCTGATATCTGGCAGAACTGTGGAGACCAGAACTGGGATTAAGCCCAGCATCAGTAAAACTTGGTGAGCAACTACATGTTCCTAAAGGTGTCAATGGACAATGGAATGATCCCTTGTCCTCAGCACACACAACAGTGGGTGGTCAGTGGCAACCAAAGGAATCATCTGATTTGCCCCAGGTGCTCTGTCAAGGCAGTGAAAGAATCAGAAAGAGCCTTTGCGCTGAATGCTTTTGAGCTTCTCTGTAACCCCTCAACAGCTGGAGGTCAGACTGAAGGGTTTGTTGATTTGCTCTTGAATAATCTTTTAAATTCTCTTAAAAATGAGAAGCTTTTGATTTGATTAAGAGAAGATAATCTAAAAATGCAAAATATCACCCCCTGCAACAAATTATGCAATTGTTTTCCGAAACAGAAAAACTAGAAGTTAGGTGAGATGAAAACCCAGGAAGAAGATCCACGAAATTAGTAAGTGCATGTTAAATTTTAAAAAATAATGTCAGTTTTGAGGCTGGAGACAAGGTAGAAATTCCCCTCATGGAACCTAGCATGGTTTTTGAGAATCATGCCCTTACCATGTCAAAAATCACTCTCTGCTTCTGAAGAGGACCCGGGTGAATTGTGATGCATTCAGGTATCCCCAGGTGATGATGCTCACTTAGCTTTAACTGAAGGCAATGTTTCCTGCATGTGTGACTCTATACAAAGCTTACAAGAGGAGATTTTAAGCAAAAGACAATAAAAACCAAAAGAGAAACACCCTGTCCACTTTAGTCTGAACACTGAAAGTTTGACACTTTAAACATTGAGTTGGACTCAATGATCCAGATGCGTGCCTTCCAACTCAGAATATTTTGTGATTCTGCAGTTCTGTATGAAAAGGGCTTGTAACTGGGCATCAGTGCTTTTAGAGCAGGCTCATTTTTCAGGCAAGATGACTTCTTATAACTCACTAATGTAGAATTTTTCCATCACTTTACCTACTGTACTGCAGTTTAGCAATTAGTTTACAGTAGTTTATCTTTGTTCTCAGAAAGAAACAATTCTCTTCAAAGTGTTGTTCTTGCCTGTGGCACATGACAACAAGAAAACAGTACGTGTAATAACCCTCTGGTAACCATCTTTCTCATGATAATTCCAAGATTTTTTTGAACAAAAAGAGAAGATAAATTGCTATTAGTGTTGCACCTTCAAACATCTGGACTAATTAAATTCACAATGCTTTTGATTATAAATGTTAATTTAGACAGAGAGAGGCTTGGGGAACAGAGTAGTTTCCAGGCTTCTAAATTCACAGCATCACCCCATCACTTACAGTTTCATCATGTCAGAGCTCTCCTTCTCTGTTGGTGTGATATGAAGGGACAGTGCATAAAATGCCCCACAACAGGCTAGCCTAGAGGAGAATCTAAGCCTATATCCTGCAGTGGAATGGGTTGGACTGTAGCTTCAAAGAGAAAATGCTTCCCCTGGAGGAATAAAGCAAAATTGGAGTTGGGTGAGCCTCAAAGGAATTGCAAGCTCACAAGCTATTGCTTATGTTTGGATTTGGAATTGAAATTGACTCTGGTGGCTCAGATCCTCACCACAGACTGTGACTGGTACCAGCTACAGAGAGAAGAGGCTTGAGGGAAGAAGACTGAAATGGGGAATAAAATTTTTCCAGAAATTAATGTGCATGATAATGTGATTGTAAACCTATTTGCATTTTATTTGCTATTTGTTTTTCTAATGTAACAAAATCTCTCTCTCCTGCCTTTTCATGTGTCTTCTTGAATTATTAATTTTGGCAGTTACTTTCCCCTTGTCATTCTCTTACATCTCTTTTCCTTAATTTTCCTTTTTTTTTTTTCCCTCTTATATTTCACTTTAAACTATTTCCTTCTTGGGAGGTCCTACATCTCTGAAGGAACTGAGACCTGCCCCAAGTCTTGAGTATTCTTTCCCTGCTTCCAGTGACAGGCTAGTAAGAACAAAAGCTGAAAAGCTTGTTTTCCATCATTGTTACATATTCCCCCAAGGACATTACCCAAGCAGTGCAAGGCAGAAACAACAGGGGACAAGTCTGTTGGCAAAAAAATCTGTCTCACTGGTTTGACCCAATCTGGAAAACCTTTTGTGGGTGGTGGTGCTCAGTGGAAACTCCAGGCACGAAAATCTGGTGATCCTTGGCTCTCTGCACCTGTCTGGACTGCTTTTCTGAGACAGTTATTCATGACTACACTACACGCAAACATAAAGTCTCCTGTGATGCTCTTGAAAGAGATTTCCCACCCCAGTTTCTCCCAGTGTTTCCTAAGTGGAATGTTTACTTTACGAGTTTTGGAAAATCAGTTCTCTCTCTGCTGACAGTGGTAGCAGGGACATCATGTTACTGGCCAGACTTTTCTCCTAGAGACTGAGTTGCACCTCACAAAAACCTCTAAGAAAACTGGCAGTGCAAGAGCACCTCATTGGAAAAGCGTGTCTATCCCATGACCCTTGCAAGATCA
Source organism: Callaeas wilsoni (assembly GCA_013398955.1). Taxonomy (NCBI): domain Eukaryota; kingdom Metazoa; phylum Chordata; class Aves; order Passeriformes; family Callaeidae; genus Callaeas; species Callaeas wilsoni. The sequence goes on along the minus strand of VWPU01009596.1, from coordinate 17,990 downwards.
GTTTGTATAAAACAAATTTTTTGGTTTATTTGGTCTTTTTTTTTTTCTAAGATTCAATTGCCCTTTGGAACAAACACTGAAGTCACAACAGTGCAAATAACAACAGTATCTTTGAAGGGATGAAACAGCATAAACTGAGCCCAAGTAGTGAGCACATTCAGAGCAGGGGAGTGCCAGCGACAAGGTGACATTTGGACTGGGCAGGAGTAAAAGATAGGTAATACAAACCAGCAAAAAATTAGGTTATGGAGTTAAATTATTAAATTATATGGAGTAAAGGGACATGAGCAGTGAGGCCTCATGCCCATGAATCCAAGAAACAACCTGCAACCAAACACTGTCACTGTATGAAAAATTCATTTACACACCAAAAATACACAAATTTCTGCAGCCGGCCTTGTTGCATGTCTCACTTACAGTACCCTCGTGACACCACAAAATACATATTGCTAAATGGAGGCACAATTCTATCTCTGGAATACCTGTAACGCCTATAGCAGCTCCAGTGAGAGGCCTAAATTCTGCTCAGTTATTCGGACCAGGTGAAAACACTGTGTAATCTCAAGCCAAGCCACTGGGCGGGAGAGTCGTGGCATTTAGATCTCAGGGGACTGATTCTCACATCACTGCAAGCCCCTCCAAAGCCTGAAGGATGGAGTGACCTCCGCCTCCGGGTCAGTCAGCAATTTTATTTTTCCTGTCACACTGTTCGTGTTGTTACACCCTGGCCTGTGCTTTGTGAAGGCAGCACTGCCAGCAGAGAGTCTGATTCTTCTTACGTGGGTGCATTTCCACCTGAAGAAAAGGTGGAAATTCTCCAGGACTCTCAGGCACTTTCCCTTCTACACTAGGCAACATAATTACAGCTTTCTATTACTTTGCATTTTGTAAGAGACAGCATTTTAATCTTGCTCCTCAACAAGTACACGTAAAATACTGCCTAAATTCTCCTTTCTTGAGATTTACTTACATTAAATCTTGTTCTGTAACATCCTTTGGGTTTCCACTTGTTCTAGTGGATCCCAGATTTTCCACCACCATCTCTTTCAAGCTGCCCCTGCCCTCCCACTCGCGTGGCACTGCCGTGCATTATTTTGGGCTAAAAGGGCTTCGTTTATGCTGTGAAGAGCAAAGAGAGTAGACAAACCCCTGGTAAGAGTAACATACTGGACCATCTGCCTGTGATCAGTGTTCTAGAGCTGAAAAACCTTTGCAGAATGAACAACCACTGTAACACCATGTGATTTTTCCGCGTCGTTTGCAGCAGCTGTGGGACAGGGGGACGTCTGGAGACGTCCTGCAGCAACCTTTGTAAAGCCAGGGTGGTGTCAGGAAAAGTGAGGAAGGGTTTAATACACTCTCTAACAGAGTTGTTAAATTATTTGTGTTGGGTTGAAAGAAGAACCTGCTTGTTCCAATACCACTGGCACACAGACATCACTGAGGATGGCCAAGGACAGAACACGAGGAGAATAAGAGGGTACAAGAACAGGGCATAACACTAGGATACTTCCTGTGCTGGGGACACTGCCTGAGCTTGAAAGGTACATCTGTCACTTACACAGCTGTCTGAACATTCTGTAGCATGTCTAGGTCGTGGTAATTAATTTTGGGCTTATTATAGGAAAAGAAAATGGATAAACAAAATGAGGCATGTGATGGATGTGTTATTATTCACACTTTATTACAAAGGCCCCATTCCAGTCCCCTCTAAATTTATTCAGATGAAAGAAAAGAACCAAACCAACCAAACAAAAAACCCCCAAAAAACCAACCAACCAACCAACCCGCAAAAAAGCCAAACAAAAAAACCCCCCAAAAAACGCAACAACAAAACCCCAAAGTTTAATTTTCCTTATGAAAAGAAAGCCACTAGGCCAAGACAGCCACACACTTACAGAGATGAAGCTCATCAGCTCTCATCTTGCAGGGTTTAACACTAGTGGCAAGGGAATTGAGGCAAAATAGAGCAATATGGAAAACTCCTTCCCCACATTCCCATTCTGTTACCAGCATGACAAGACATGAAATGCACTTACAAGCAAAACTGGGAGCAAATCTGCATGCAAGTCATATAAGCATTTATTAATTTTTGGGGAGCACCTATTTTCAGGTTTAAGCTCACTACTGAAGCTCTGCTAGCATACCAGCTTTGGCTAATTAAGGATTTTCAGTTAATTTAGCTTGGGTAAAATTTAAGATTTAAAGAATAAAGGGAATGCGCAGTGCAGACAAACCATAATTAAATGCTTCCATAGCTTCAGATGGGATTAATATTTAATTTGAGCTAGCAATGCTGAATTAATAGGAAGCTTGTGAACATGCTCTAAACCTCAGCTCTGTGCTCTTCCTGTTGAACGTCCTCCTGCTTCCAAATGCTTCTCCAAACCCGCCATGTGAATTCAAACCTGTGCTAAGTCAGGGGGTGAAAATGAGCCCAAGACACGTGCTGTGTCCTCTTCTCCAGTAACATTTTAATGAAGCAGAAAAGAAGACATTTGTGTTTGGAAATTGGTGTCTCATCCAATCACTGCACGGTTGGAACATTCCAGCTCGGAGGGAACACTAAATAAAATGGAATAAGGAACTTAAAAACTGGGCCATGAGCAACCTGGGGAGGAACAGTTTCTTTGTGTGGTTTTGTCCTATGGGATTTTATTGTAAGGTGACTCTACTGGGATTTCACATGCAGTGACCTGTGCCTGTACTTCTCAAACTTTTCTAATCTTCAAAACAAAATTACTCAAAGCAGGGTCAATAGAAGTAAGTAGATAATTACAAAGCTGTAGTGATGTCAGAAGTAGCCTAGGTATTTTCTCTACAATATTTTGTTCCCTTCATTTTTAATAACTGCAAGTTTCAAACCCTTTGTCTCTGATATGTCCGAAGCCTCCATTTGCCTAATCCAGTTATGAGGAAATAATAGGGAAAACCTTAGCTATGTTTGAATAAAACCAGATTCTGCCAAAAAATTCCAACCTGAGGACTGATGAGCTAAGAATTTGGCTGAGGTACCTCCCTGCTGAGTGGAGCTGGTGCTGTCCTAGGTAGAGTCCCAGTATAGTCAAAAACCAATTATTTGGGCCAAGCATCTTCCATCGAGTAATTTCACATTTATTTTACAGCATATTTTATAGCATTTCTGTACTGCCATGGCTCTGTTTTCACATTGGTACAGCTGAATGAACTTCCAACTTTCTAACTTACCCTAATTTGTCAACCTAAAGGCAAGAACATAAAGACAGCAATGGATAACTTGCCCGGCGTCTTGGGACAAATTAACTGCATCTTAATTCTATCTGTGCAGAGAATGGATTTCCAAAGCACTGCTGAGAGCCAGGCTTCAAAAGCAGCAGTTTCAACTCCTGGTTTTTTTTTTTTTTTTCCACAGGTCTCTGTAGGTTTGTTTATTCTCCCTCAGGCCTCAGCTGCCAGTTCTAAACAGGAAAATCTCCACTTCCATTTATAGGCAGACGTCATTAATGTCTGCAGCTCCATTTTTTGTTATTATGGATTCCTACAAGTCTTCTGTATGGGACTTCTTAGGCCTGTCAAGCAAGGCTGAGAATGAAATTTTGGATTCAGAGGTTTGAGAGCTGTGACCTTAGGCTATGTGATTTAATGCTGCTATTAATTTTTGAACAGCAGAGACGTCTATTTCTTTGTTTCTTCACAATGGATTATTCCTACAGCTCTTTTCCATCAGTTTGCTAAGCTGGAAAGAAAGCACTGAAAACCCAAAGAAAATACAAATATTACATCATCACAGCATTAAGTGCCATTAAGTTCTTAATTACGTCAAATAATTAAAGTTTTCTTGCCATTCTCCTGTACTTTCCTCAGTAAATCTCAAAGTACTTTATAAAGAAGGTCAGTTTCAATAACTTTGCTTTGAAGGAGGGAAAATGAAGGCTTAGGGAGGGGAAATTGCTCATCACAAGGCAAGTGGCAGGGTCTGGATTTGAAATGCAACATTTGAAAACCGCAGTCGCTGTTTAAAGGTACCATTTCCACCACAACAACATCACCACCACAGCACGCTGGATGGTTGGATGGAAACTCAACACGATAATGTGCATTTGCCACCCAGAAAGACAAACATGTCCTGGGCTCATCCCCGCAGCATGGTCAGAAAGGGAAGGGGGATTCTGCCCCTCTGCCCTGCTCAGGTGAGACCCCACCTGTAGAGCTGGCCTGGACCTGGGGCCTTCTGTATTTTTTATTGCTGCAAACTGTCCAGATCTTTATAGCATTGAACTGACATGTAGCAAAAATAGGTTCCAATTCAATTATGTCCGTTGCATTCCAGTTAATCCCCCTGAAAAATATATTTCTATATTTTAAAATCATTTCCCCTGCTGGGAAATAGGGCCTGAGCTAATCTTAATTTCTGTAAAAAAACTGTGTAGATCCCCTCAAAACTGAGTGCAAGGATATGCTTCCTGACACTTGTTTCAGTTGAAAATTTAAAAAGATCTGTTTATGACTATGAAGATTTGAGGAAAACAAAGCTGTAAACATTAAATAAGCTTCTTTAATGAGCCAATAAGTGGTCGCTACATCCTGTTTGTACTTTTGCTCTGCAAATCCTTTTCCAGTAGATACGTCTGCATCCAGGACTACTGCTGGAGCTGAAATCACTGTATACACATCTCCTTCTATGACAAAGCCATAATAGATATCTTAGTGAAGGAAATATGCTTTATGCATCCATCCAGGGGATGCTGAGACATTTTCTGGGCACTTCACTAAGGGGAGCAGTAGTTGCTTGACACTTCAATCAAACATAAAAGGAGAGTATATGTGCTGGTTTGAAAGCAAAACCAGTGAGAAACTCCAAGTCAGAAGTACAATTTAATAGGAAAAACTAAAATGAATGCAATAGTACAAAAAGAAACCACTGACAGAGTCAGGATACAACCTGACACTCTGTCAGTCAGGGTGTTGGTAGCAGTCCGATAAAATGGTGGCTGCAGTCCTCCAGAGTTCTGCTGAAGATGGTCCTGTTGAAGCAGTGATCCTGTAGAAAAGGTCTGGTCTTCACCTGAAGGTCCAGTGGTAGCTCTTGTCCTCTGGGAATCCAGTAGGTAAGGGCTGACTCCGGTGTTCGAAGTCTTAGCTTATATCCAGGATGGGATGCTGGGTTCCTCCCTCTGGGCAGAGCATCTCACAATGGGAGGATGTAATTTTATCAGTCATGTGGTGAGACTGGATGGCCCATTAACAGGAGATATCCCCCCTAGAGGGAGGATGGGTCATGGGAGAGATAAGGAACCCTGCCCCACCTGGTTTGGACAGCTGGCCTATTAACAGAAGATAGTCCAGAGAGAGGACGCAGGGGACACAGCCCCACCTGGTTTTAGCAGCTCCTGAAGATGGTAATAGAATACACTGCAACCCAGGACAGTATATTGTACTGAATCATGTGCTCTTCTGGGAATTTCACGTTGCCTTAGATACTCTGTCTGCCACCTATGTAGCTCCCTGAGATTGCCCCGGTGCCCCTTCCATTCCTCCTGTCTCCTGCCTACATGCAGAAGCTCTTTATGATCAGAACTGTCTCACCCAGGCCTGTGGAACAGATGTCTCAAGCAGGGCTTGGTCCTCCTGGAGTGAAATCTGCTGCACCGCAGGCAACCACAGAGGAGACACCTGGAGAGTCCACTGGATGCCCTCTCATGTACAGCAGTGCAAGGTGCTGAAAACCAAGGCAGAGCAGGACAGGAAAGCTGGATTTCCCATGGATATTGACATTAATGCATATGCTGCTTTCATCTTTTAGAGATTTTCCTGCACTCAACCCCCTTTTCTTATCCTTTGCAGATAAGAAAATGCAAAGGGGTGAAGAGTGTCCAGGAATGTTCTGTCAGTGGACATATTCAGCAGCATGATCTCATTCTGAAGTCCTGGGGGTCCAGCAAATCCTGAGATCATGCTGCTGAATATGTTCTGTCAGTGGACATATTCAGCAGCATGATCTCATTCTGAAGTCCTGGGCGTCCAGCAAAGCCTGAGGCAGAATGGGAGAGCATTCCAGACGTGCCAGTTCCCAGCAGTTTAGGGGAAATGTCAGAGGCTACATATGGTGACATTTTTTGTCGTGGTTGTGCCCACTAGCAGCAGGATTTGGTTGCAGGGGGTGCTTTCTCTGTTTTAACCCTTCTCACTCCTGCAGAGCCTTGAGCCTGCAGTTCCTCCCAGCAGCAGCTACTGCCCACAACAGGCAAAGGAAAAAAGGAAAAACTTTTTTTTCCTTTTTTTTTTTTTTTCTTTTCAGAATTCATCCTTGCTTTTACTCAAGCTCGTGGAAGTTCACAATGCCACGGACAAAGCTATATCAGGACTTCCTGACAGAGCTAAGAATAGTTATTCTTCAGCTCTAAATGTAAATAAACACCAAACTATCACAAATCAACTTTTCCCTTGCCAGAAAGTAAACGCACAAATTTCTCCAAGGATCTGTGGGTGCACGTGGCTCCTCTCCGAACCTCATCAAAACCTCCATGCTCCACTGAAAAAATACAGAACCTGCAACGGATGCAGCTGAAAACTCCCAGGGAACAGCTCTTAGATCTTTATTTGCTCTTAGATCCCTCACCAAAACTTTGTCACTAATACGGCAGTCTCTTTTGCACAAAGGGGAGCGACAGGGAATTCTTTGGGTTGTCTTGATCTCATGGAAACTGATTGCTGCGCCAGAAGACAGCACGAGGGTTCTCTTTGCCCAGTTTTTTTAAAAAATAAAATACCTGGCTTGTGTTTCTTCCAGGGCAGTCAAGGCGTTGTGAAGTAAAACCCAAATTACAGAATGACTTGCGAAGATGCAGCACAAAGGGTAACTGAAAGATGCAGTTGTCCAAGAGAGAGAAAAAACCTTTGATACAGGCATGTGTGAAACTGATAATAATTTTGACAAGTGGCTGCAATTCTGCAGCAAAGCCATTCTTCAGATCTTTGAAAACTTTTCTATTGTTTGAAAGATATGGACAATGTAGATTTCTCTTTAGAGGACCACACAATCAAATATTGACTAGTGGTTTTGGTTCGAGGCACAGAAAATAAGAAAGATTTTTTTATGTAATTGCTGTTTCTATTTAAAGCAATATTTCAATCAGAGTTTTGTTTTTCTTCTGAAGAAAACGGAAAGCTACGAGTAAATACACTATTATTTTTGACCTAGAAACAGAAACAATAAAGAGGAGCCTAAAGTTAAGTCCTGTCAATTTTCAGTAACACTTAATTTTATTATTCTTATTTAATGCATTTGCCTGGTTTGATAAGATATTTTGGACAGAGGAAGTAAATAATGAACTAACTCTCATAATTTTTGAATACTGTTTCCTGCAATATAATTATTGATTTTAGCATTCATGTGTGTCCTGCTGTTTTCCTAACGGAATATATGATATATATCCAAATTATGTCTTACACTGTCAACCATGAATCATAAATCATAAACATAGACAGTATTTCATAATTCTCTTTAACTTACTCTATTTTGGAAAGTCACATAATGGGTCATCCTTTTTTCCTAGAAAGTTAGATAATCATGCCTAGGAAATTGAAAACATACCTTGAGAAGTTATGCTGGAACCCAGATCTCAAGATAATAATATATGTAAAAACCACATATATAAGACTACGTGTTAAAAAAAATACATATAATTAGGAATATATGTAAAATTAACCTATTTTTAACACTCCTATCTCTGCATACAAACAGAATACTCATTTTACACTGAGAGATCTGCAGCTTGCATGGACGCATTCTTTTCATCGTTTTGTGAAATTATTGTAATATTAGCAGGGTTTTTTCAAAAGAGTTGATGGCTAAAGGGGACATAATTTATCTTTGAATTACATATCTCATGTTCATGGTATTTTTCTGCATGCCAAAATGATTAGAAATGGGCTGTCCAGTTGACTTCTTTTTCTAATCATCATTGCTTTTGAATGAAATCCTGAATGCAGTGCAAAAAAAAGAAGAGATAATACATGGGTTGATGCAAAGGAAGCAACCATGGTCTGAAGACCTGCAGCCTTCAGAAAGCATCTGTGACTGACCAAATAAAAAATCACAGAAGAGAAAGAAAAACCACCTAAATATGTACAGTAAATGTACAGGACAGTAATTTTGTGTGTCCATACGGATATTAATGATATGGCCATAGTGATGTCCATATTTCAGTTACTGAGGATTAGAACAGAGCAAAACATTGCCAGTGCTGTGTGATGCTGATGAGATACAAATATTCTTACATGTTTTTAAAATTAACTTTCAGATAAACCCTCTCCCGATTTTTCTTTTTCATACATTGGACAAGGATTAGCAAAACAATGGCAGTTAAAAGAGTAAAGACCTAAAATGCGGCACAAGTGATACATTTGTTCCTGTCACCCTGTAATTGAAAAGCATACTGAAATAATTTGGGGATCTAAACAGAAAAAGTACACTGAAAATCAGTATGCAAATCCACCCACAGACCATGTGGTGTTACAGTTGGATATATTTTTTTTTTATATATATATATATATATATACACATGGCTAAAATGAACTTTACAGAATTTCTGGATACATGTACAAAAAAAAGCTCTTGCATGGTGAGCAGGATTTAGTATTAAAAATAAACAACCACATGTTCTTAAAAAGCCTGAGAAGTCCAACCTTTCATTCAAGATGTGTACTGTGACGTAAAGGAAACATTAAGGAAACCAGCCCTGGGGTCAGCTAATTGCTTAGCTCAGTGTTTTTATTACTGAGTATCAAAATTCCTATTCAGAGATTCAAAAGTGTGTGTTACTCACAGATTTTTTTTGGAAAAGAAGCAATCAAACCCCCCAAAAATCCTGAAACTATTTTCTGAAAGAAATTTCTAGGTACAAATATTTAGGACGAATTGATTTTAAAAAAGCACAAAAAACCCAACAAAACCAACAACAGAAAGAAAAAAAACTAAAGTCACCCACGAAAATCCTGGTGTATCCTATTTTATTCTCTGCTGTTCCAGCACAAAAAGCAGTCAAGTGTGATGGAAGTTTGGCTATGTCCCAAATTTTATTTCTACAAAAGCATTTCTGAAAAATTTTTTTCCTCTGTTTTTCCACCCACAATGCCCTTATCTGATGATACCAGAGAAGGCCAACTTCTAGTGGCTATTTAAACCATTTTTGCTACCTTTCATGTTTTCCTGTACAAATATCATAATCTCTGGTTCCAGTGCGAAATAGTTTTCCACTGATTTTACAATCATAACTATTTAATATTGCTTTAATTCTTTAAAGGCTTGAAGAATTAGAAGCAAACACCTGGAATTAAGAAGGCTAAAATCTCAGAGATTATTTAAGAGATAAAATCTTATCTCTGTCTTAAGTAACGCACTCTTAATCACATTTTGAACATGAATACAGTTTAAAAAAAGTTGTGTGCCTCTGAAAGCAGCCAGTTTTCATTCTTGTTTTTTATACAGCATACTGCAATATTCTGCAAGGGATATTTTTCCCCCAGCTCCAAGAGGACTAAAAAAAAAAAAGGATTTTGGCAAGCAGCCATCCAGCTGGGGACTGTACCATCTCATCTGAGCAGGCAGTATTTTCCTACTTGTCATGCATACCCTGCAAAAACCTGGCAACCATTATTGTACACGAATTATTTTGCTACTTTAAAAATGAAGAAAAGGTGATATTTCACTGCAAGCACAGGCATTTACAAAGATAATCTGAAACTGCTTGCAAATGTTCAGAAAGTAAATACATAAGCCGAGTACTCATAATGAAAAATAAATAAATCAACATCTATTCAGGTCAAAATACTCAAAGTCTTTTTATTTTCATCTTTCTCCTTATCTATCGTCACAGCAGGAGAAAATATCCTAAAATTTTAAATCATGACAATATAAGCTGGACAATTATTATTAATAATTCTTTACTAATAATGACTATTATTATTTTGAAAGCTTTTAAACATCTCCAAAACATTGATAAATCTGGGAAGTGTGGGCATTATATTGTTGTTACATTCTCACAGGTCATGTGCTCTTATTCCAAAAGCTCTGAAGGGATTAAAGAGTCCACCACCGAAGTTTAATAATGAATGTTTGGTTTTGGTTTTGGGTTTTGTTTTTTTTTGGTTTGTGGTGTTTTGTTTGTTTTTAATATGACACAGTGAGTTATAAACTCCCAAAAGTTGACCTGCTAGCATTTAGTTTATGGCTAGGAACTGACTTGTTAGTGGAACATAAATATTCTCAAGAAAAAGTCATGGTGAACATTTGCTTCATCACCTGGACCTCAGGCTACTCCCTCAACTCATTAAGGAAGACACTCTCTGAAGCACAGCATTTCATGTTGGCTATGAAGCCAACCTGCATTTGATACAGATGCACATTTTTTGGTGCTTCGGCTGTGTTCAGCGAAGGTTTTTTTCTCTCTGGCTTTCCATCAGGGTTGCAAGAGGCCATCTGGCACTGCCTGACAGATTCGAGCTGTCTCTGTCTGTCATGAAAGGATCTGGTTGTTCTTAGAATGCTCTTAATTCATTTTAAAAAAATGAAATATATGACAGCAGCCACTCAACAATGGCAACTTCACATTACCTAGTAAAATATCTAATCAATTTCAGACTATGAGTGGTCACAAGAGACCTCAACTCCTGGACCCCATTTTGCAGTTTTCAGATAAAAGTTACACATGTGAAGAGAACACAAGAGAACTGCTTGAGAACTGTTGTGGTTTTTTTTTTTTTTTTTTCTGAGAGGGAAGTCAGTTTCTCTCAATGTTTACTTCTTAAATTAAACGAAGTGTCCACATTTTTTTTCCTAAGCAATTCAGACCTGAACATGCAGGGGACACCATAAGGTTTCACCGAAACAATTACGTGCTATAAGCACTATGTTGGTCATAAAAGATTAAAAGAAAATGCAAGTGCTGTTCTCTTTGGACTCAGAAAGAATGCAAAGCAATCGACAGTGGCTGGACACGAGCCCAGGGGTGCCCAGGTGGCCAAGAAGGCCAATGGCCCCTGGGCTGTGCCAGCCACAGGGCAGTGACCGTCCCTGTGCTGGGCACTGCTGGGGCCACACCTCGAGTGCTGTGGCCACTTCTGGGCCCCTCAGGACAAGGAACTGAGGGGCTGGAGCGTGTCCAGAGAGGGGAACGGAGCTGGGAAGGGGCTGGAGCCCCAGGAGGGGCTGAGGGAGCTGGGAAAGGGGCTCAGCCTGGAGCAAAGGAGGCTCAGGGGGGACCTTGTGGCTCTGCACGACTCCCTGACAGGAGGGGACAGCCGGGGGGGTCGGGCTCGGCTCCCAGGGAACAGGGACAGGATGAGGAGAAACGGCCTCAGGCTGGGCCAGGGGAGGGTTATGCTGGACATCAGGAGTAATTTCTTCCTGGAAATGGTGATTAAACCCTGGGAGGGGCTGCCCAGAGGAGTGGTGGAGTCACTGTTCCTGGAAGTGTTCAAGAAAGAGTGGACGTGGTACTTCATGCCGTGGTCTGAGTTGACAAGGTGATGACCAGTCAAAGGCTGGACGCCGTGATCTTAGAGGTCTTTTCCAAATTGAATGTTTCTGCGATTCAAAAGTGATAACAATAACAATATTAAACAATAATAATAATAATAATAATATAATGAAGATATTTACTGTTGAACTTGAGAATAGAGCAATCGCCTCTCTGCAGGTACCATGCTTACAAGGCATAGCAGCAGGAAAAACCTCTCCTTTGCTTGCCTGCCCACCTTTATCTGTGCTACCACCTGGCCAGGGCTTCAGAAGATGTGCTGGCTGCCACTCTCACAGGGAGGGTTCTTTCTGCAACAGCTGTGATTTCTGTGACAGCTGACAGCACCAGAGGATGTGACATTTCAGCCCATCAGCAAGAAAATTCTCAACGAATCTCAATAACTGAGATTTATCAGGAACTGGTTGCATAAATGACCTCTTAGAAACTCATGTTCAGCATTAGCCCTGAAATCTTGTCAGGATGTAAAAGATATCTGTAGCTAAACCATGAGCTTTGACCTTCATGCCTGAGTCCCTGCACCAGCCCCAGCGCAGTCTGAGGCCGCAGATGCCCTGTGGAAGGGCGAAGTCAGGCAGCGAAGGAGACTGGAGAGCGGGTTTCTCCTGGCAGGGCTGCCCAGTGGAGGGTTTGGCAAGCAGGGCAGGGACAGTGCCTGAGCGGGTGCAGGAGAACGTTCTGGGAAGTGCTGTGGAGGTTTTGGTGACTCACCTGGATCACGGCACCTTCGGCGGTGCCCGGTGCGCCCAGGTGCTGACTCAGCCCTGACTCAGAGGCTCAGAGACGCCTCTCTGAGTCACCACCACCACTAAGTGTTTTCCTTCGAGCTTTCCCAAACAGGATATGCCACGTGCGTGCCTATTTCTCCCCTGGGAAATCTGATATCAGACCTCAGCTGGAATGGCACATATATTTAGAGAGGGCTTTTTCCTCAAGTAACCTTGCTCAGTAAAGAATTCTCTCTCAAGAGAGAGAGACACCATGTGAGATCTTTCTATTACACAAAGGAAATGTGTGTATGACTCTATTACAGGATTAGTTTATTCTCGATGAAAAGCTTAGAATAAAAAATTGCTTTTCTATAAGAAAAAAAAAAAAAAATCTGTGCTGAACTCCAGAAGAAAGATGGTAAGAATATGATTCTTTTGATATTGCCATCCATCTGGAGTAGTATTTGTGAAATCTCATTTATCAGAATGTTTCTGCAACACTCAAAATACATGGTAGAGATAACCATGATTTTTCTGTCTGTGCTTACAGACAATTGTATTCCATCACCCTTGAGAGACAATTATTACCTCTCCAAAATAACAGTCTTGCAGATTGTCCATAAATTTAATCTGACAGTTTTCAAAGGAATGTGTGTGCAGACAACTTGGGTTGTGTGCACACACACATGCATTCACAATCCAAAATTACACATATACACACACATGTTGATATATATATATATAATATGAATAAAGCAGTGAACATAGAAGCAAATTTATTGTCATTTAATAAACTGTTAAACTACAGCATTAAAGGAGGCTAAATACATAAATATAAAATGAGTATAAAGGTGAGAGAGAGTGTTTATAGTTACACATATACTAGCATGAAGTTCAAAAGACGAGCAAAAAGCCAAATAATATCACTGGCATGTAATTCAAAGTATCTACACTCATTAATTTAGTTATGCCAAAGCAAGAGTTAGTAGTATGTAGAGTTGTAATTAGAAAGGATAAATCCATGGAAGGTAATAACAATTTATAAATAACTTGGAATAGACTTATAAACCTTGTGTTAAATAACTTCAGGTTGTATGGGTAACGTCGTCAGAAGGAAAAAAAACCAAACTTCCTAATTCGAAGGCTGAAAGAATGTGGGAGTTATTAATTGTAAGAATGAAAAAAAAAAGCCCCATGCACATGTGAAAGACAACAGCAAGGATTCAGTCCTTCAGCAGGTCTCTAGAACATTAGACAAAGTCAACATATATGAAGAAATCCTTGGAACTACACAAAGCTGACTCAGTTTCCACGCTGACAATTGCAAGCTCTTGGCCCAAGGCTGTTTTGAATCATCCCCAGATATTTTTTTTTATCCCCATAAATAACCCAGCCGAACTACAGCAAGTAACACCTGGGGAGTAGAAGCCATAACTGGTGACGCCGCTCACACGATAGAGCAGAAAACACCCCAAAATTTGGCGCCTCCAGTTTTCTCTGTGTAGGAGAGCACCACTCTGAGCTGCTGGATGAGTTTTTGGCCCCATTATAGCTACAGGGCAGTGACACAGCCTGCCTCCTCCTCTGTGGCTTCACTGCCCTGTGGCTTCTGCCTGGGAGATTGAGAGTTCCACCCACCCACAGGGTTGAGCCTGTGGGCCAGTGGAGGGAAACTGCAAATGAAGCCTTTCCAACGCACAAATGGGAAAGCCAGGGGCAGGAAACCTTTGCAGGAGACTAGGAAGGAAGGGCACAACCTTTGTGCATGGAGAAGCCTAGTGGGACAACAGAAGGGTGTGAAGGTCAGCGCCTGTCACCACGCTGGCTGGTCCCAGGCACCACCAGCAATCGGTTCAGCAGCCCTCGTGGGCCAAAGCTGCTTTACTGGGGCAATTCCGAGCTAGACTGGATGCCATAGGGAGTGACTGTACAGCTCTCTTCCCTCTGAATCAGTGCTGGAGCTGTCAGGCACCTCACAGCAGGACCTACCACAGAAGATGTTAAATCATTTGTGGTCAATTAGCAACCATGTGCCTTTTCCAGCCTGGAGCTCTGGCTTGGCTCCAGGAGCTGTCATTGTTATACCTAGTACTTGCCCTAAGGAGTTGATGCATTTTCTGTCTCATTTCTCTGTCCTGAAGCCTTCCCTGCCTCAGGACTCCAGCCACAGATGTAAATGCAGGGGGTGTAGTCATGATTTATGCTAGAAACACATACCCTGCTGTAAGCAGCACCAGCACAGCTACACCCAAGAGAAATACAGAGTTGCTCCACAATACAAGCAGAGCTTTTTGCTATTCCACAGCTATTGTTGTAGGATAGGAGATAGGGATGGATTTTCTTTCCCATATATCACTGAATGAATGAGACAGTTTTGAAGTTAGTGCAGCTCCAACGCCTTGTGGATGGAGAGAAGAGAAGGAATCCCACATACAAATCACTGGCTCTGAGCTTAGGTTTGGAGCCCATCCCAGATCTGATTCAGAAAAGGTGAGAGTCTTCTGCAGGTTGCTTAATTCCTGAATGCTTCAGAGCCCTGAAGCAGTAAAACGTAGCAGGTAAAGGAAGGGAAAAGCTGTAAAGAGGTCTTTTAAAGAAATATCGGGGTTGTATAAAGAAAGTAGTAGTCAGTAGATGTTGCAGTAATTATTCACCATTGCAACATGATGGTTTCCTTGGAAAAGGACAAATTGACATATATTTATCATTCATCTGCTAGTTTTATTTAAGGCAGAGCATATGCAAGAGGCAAGAATTATACTTTAAGTTTTCCCATCCAAACAAGGGTTTGAAACCTTTAAAAACTATGTGATACACAGCCTTGGCTTGAACAAGGTGTACTTTCTTGCTAATTCATCATATGAAGATGCTGTGGCCAAACTCAGATTGACACTAAACCCTTTGGGACTGCAATGACTTAGATTCAGTAAATATTCTTGTGCTCAGGATGATAGGCAGGGAAAAACTGAAAAAAAAATTAGTGGCTATGCACCCAAGTAATATTTTAAAGAGGGACTACGATCTGGAGCTCGAGTATAGCATCACTGTGTCCTAAAGAAAGAGTGGGACAAAATTGGGGTGAATTCTTACTTGTTTGTTGCGTTCACTTGTGCAAATATGGCAGGTATTGAAATTCAGTAGCTGATTTTTACCACTAAACTCAGGATGTTGCTTTCAACTTGCCTTGAAAGAACTATTTCTAAAAGAAAAAATGACAAGTGTAATAGTAATGATGATAGTGGTAATAATAACAATAAATATTGTATGCATAAAATAGTAATTCTGTTCCTAGTCTATAAAAGCACTGAACTACTTCATTAATGCTGAATATCAGAAGTATCCTTGTTTCAGGCTGGACTCTGCTACATTCTGAAGAGTTTCATGCTATTTCAGTGAAATTTTGCATCTTTAGTAATATTTTGCATTTTGTGGCTTAAAAGCCCTCACAACAGGCACATCACAGTTCACCATACTACACAGGGTTTTTGGATAAATAGCCCACCATTTTTATCGTCTCATATTCAGCCTTAAAGAAAAAATTCAGCACTGTAAATTGCCACGGGGATTAAAAAAAAAGGAGAAAGTCTCTCCTGGAATGTGCAGCTACGAGTGTTTTATAAATAAAGAGTGACACGGTTTCCCTTTATACTGCCTTAGAAATTCAAGTCTTCACCCCACAAATTCAATTCCCCCTTCCAAGAATTCTGCTTATCAAGCTCCATCTTACACACACTTGCATTCCTTGCCCTGTTCTGAAGACCTTTCCAGATCTCCACCGTTTTGGCGGTTAGAAAATTTCTCTTAAAATTCCAGTATAAACTTACACATGACCAATTTACAACTATTTGATGTGCTGCCAGTATTAGTTTAAGATAATTTCCCCCCTCTCTTGATGTATAGCCAGCTTGAACATATTTATAAAAAGCTACTGTATTGCCTTTTTTTAGCACATTGAACCAAGCCACACTCTCTAATTTGTTCTCTAGTGCAGAGAGTGCACTTTTAGCATCATCTGAGTAACCTTACCCGACATTCACTGGAGTTCAAGTTCACAATCTTTCTCAAAGGACACGAGAACAGAAATAAGCAGTTCAGAACAGTAAAGTTACTGACACATAGCACAGATGTCTCTCTCCATTTTATATCAAATGACAAGACCCCATTTATAGGTAATTAATTGCATGGCTTTGCTCTCTTTACACTACTTCAGGCTTCAGGCAGAGGTTTTACCTAATTTTTTCTTTTATCATCATCTGGTCTTGAATTGGGAATACACATCAGCTCCTTACTTTTACAACCAATACAAAGAAAAATGTTTGTAAACCAAGAGTAATTTTCGTTACTTTCATTTGATAAGAACAGCTCCGCCATATCTCTGAACGTGAAATATTCTTTGCCTTTGGTCAGCAAACCCACCAGCATTTCTGCCAGCTAGNTTACTTTCATTTGATAAGAACAGCCTTTGGTCAGCAAACCCATCAGCATTTCTGCCAGCTTAGATCTATCCCATAATGCCAAGCAAAAATAAAAAAAAAAAACCAAAAATTCTTAGCCCCTTGCAAGGTATTTGGGTGCTCTAACAATAGGGGAGGAAAGACAGGGGAAAGAAGAGGTAAGGGACAGACTCTTCTGAAAACTAGCCTGTGACTTAAATTCTGGGAACCTTCGCAGCATCATATGTGCTCTGTGAAATCTTCAGTCCATCACAAGCTGCCTTTTATGGTCAAATTGGTGGTAAAGTCCAAAGGTTCACCATCGACAGTGTTCCAGGCAAGCGTGAGTCTTATCTTGCCTGGCTCACCTTCCTGCGATGTCTGCAAGGTTTGAGCACGGGCATCAGAAAGGCAAGAGCTGCGAAACACGAAATGTGCACCAGAAAGCAGCAGCAAAAAGGAATGACCTTTGAAATTTTAACAATTTGTTTGAGATGGGCTTCCCTGAAGCTGCCATTATCTTCATCTCCAGTCTCCTCAATTTAACCGTGGGCTAGTTCTCCTTGCCTTTTACAGTCAACTCTGCTTCAGGTTGAGATTAAAGGTCAGTTGGGGTTTTTTGGTGCTTTTTTTTGTTTGGTTGGTTTTTTGTTTGTTTGTTTGTTAATTTTTTGTTTAATTTCTTTTAATCAATTACTCAATCCTATTCCATAAAATTTGTTATTAGAAAATTTCACAGTTGCTCAGAGGAAATGGAACAGGAGCTGTAGTCCACTGAATTGAGAAAGGCATATCTGGAAGTGAGGAATAATTGTGTTTTCTGGAAGAACAATTGTGCCAATGAGTCCTAAACCTATTTTTGTTTCAAAATAAAAATTATTTCTGTCTCTTCTTAAGAGGAAGAAGGGATTTAGTTCGATTTTTGTCTTCCAGTAGAAATTATTATGAAAAACACATTTTTGGCCTTTATGTTACTTATAAATTGCCTCTAAGGGTCAGTCTGTTCTTTAGGCCAGGTTTTGCACAAGGGAATTATTGGAATGAAGACCTATGAACCCAATAGGCAAAGACAAAAACCAAATTGTCCAGAGAATTTCTCCTTTGGGCATCACTTCAACTCTCTGCTGAGAGTTTTGTGGAGACATCCTTGCTGGTAGATGTCTGAATAAATAATATTCCTTTCAATTGGGATTTCCAGAACAGAAAAAGCAAATGCTGTTTGGCTCATACACTGAAAAACAGAACAAGGGGAATTTGTTGAATTAATTTCTGTCTTTTCCCTCTAGGAAATAAATTGGTTACACCTAATTGTATTGGTTTGGCACGGC